>CAUYRH010169068.1:0-79334 GCA_963574655.1 Perodicticus potto
CTCCCAAACAACAATGACAGCTGCAACCAAAAAACGGCTGGGCATTGTGGCGGGCGCCTGTGGTCCCAGCTACTTGGGAGGCAGAGACAGGAGACTTGCTTGAGCCCAGGAATTGGAGGTTGCTGTGAGCTGTGATGCCACAGCACTCTATCGAGGGTGACAGCTTGAGGCTCTGTCTCAAGAAAAAAAAAAAAAGAAAAGATAAACAAAATTGACAGACCACTAGCTAGAAGAACCAGAAATACAACAGAAAAGATTCTAATGAGGTGAATCAGAAATGGAAGAGAAGCATCACAATTGATACCATAGAAATAAAATATATCGTTTAAGACTACTATGAAAACCTCTACACACACAAACTAGAAAATCTGGAGGAAATGAATACAGTTTTGGAAACACACAATCTACCAAGCTTAAATCACGAAGAAATAGAAATCCTTAACAGACCAGTAACGTGCAGTCAGATTAAAATAGTCATAGAAAATACTCCTACCTTTAAATAGGGATGATATTACTTTTCTTCAACCCTCATCTGGTTAGCATTCCAGATCATTAGAAACCCAAGAGTAAGTAACTTATTTTATTTAAATAGTAGTTATAATTATGTTAATTATCATCAATAATGCCCCAACACTATACCTTCAATGTGCCCTGTTCTGTTCCAGTCATTTTATATATAGCACTTAATCTTCAGTATAATCTTTACAGATGGAAAGAAAAAATGAGGTTGAGAGAAGTTAACTTACCCAGTGGCCCAGTGGAAGTTCAAGCTTGAGATTTGGATTTCAATGTCCAAGGTCTTTACACTGTACCACACTATTCAAAATGAGGGTGCTTTAGTGGCCGCTGAAAGTTTTCCTCTCTAAGCCATTTGGACACTGTAATAGAATGTTGTTAGAGCCCCCACCTCACCCCCAACATCTCCCTGACCTCACAGGAGGTCAGAGCAGATGATACCCAAACACATTGCTGGCTCCTGATTGTGCTTGGCCAAATCACAGAGTACACAGAATGTAACCTGTGTTAGAATGTTAATGACTCATCAGGAACCTCAACCAGTGGGAATTGATAGGTAACTACCCCAGCTTTCTTGTCCCTCCAACAGATAATTCAGAAGCATGATCCAAACAGTCTCTATCAGGTCTGGTGTGAGGCTGAGGCCTGGTGGCCTAGAGACAGAGCTCACTCATTAGCATACCTTTTGTTGGTCTTATTTCCTTCTCTCCCATAGTGCTTTCTTGGCTCAAATTTCAAATAAACTGCTTATATCTACATTTCTTCCATAGGTTCTGCTTTGGGGGAACCCAAGCTGAGAAAGTGCTACCTTCTCAATGCCCAGAAAGTAGGAAGTCCTGCCATGGTGATCTAAGAATCAAAAAATGGTTATAGATGAACATCTTCCTTAATGGAAGAAAGGTTTGCATCTTCATCTTGCTTCCCCAGAAGGAAAACTGCCTGGTATGAAGAGATGATGTTTTGGTGGTCTCCTCCTTTTGAAAGGCTGAATGAAGTTCCCAGGGTCATATGATGCTGCTGAAGTGGGGATTCCCTAGAGAGTTTGGGTGGTGAGTGAGGCAAGTTTGCCTGTGTGCCTTTGCTGCTGGTGTCAACTCTATGCCAGGGACAGCGGTGTCCAGGCAGGCAGGTGGGGGCCTGTGCCTGCTGCAGTGTTCTTGAAGGCTTGAATGAGGAGTGATCAGTAAGGTCTATGAGTGAACGTGACCATCCCACTCTCTAGAGCTTGCTGAGAAAGCACTTTATGCCAACTGGGTGACAGGGTGGGAAGCAGCAGGACAAAGCAGAAATAATAATTAACAAGGAGTTGAGAGATCTGAACTGAAATACTAGCTCTACCATTATTCTTTCAGTCAACCCATGTATGCAGGCTGGAAAGATACTAAAAATGTTTAGCTATCATTATCTGAAGGCTGTGCCAGACATTACCCCTTCCATGACTGAATTATGGGGTGGTCTAAAAGGTACGGAGGAGGGGATAGATTGGCTGGGGTACTTAGGAGGCTTGGCCTGGTAGTTAATTATCAATGGATACAGAAACATTTCAATATTTTACAACAGATATTTAATGACTGAATATTTGCCTCATGTATGGTTCTATGTGAGGTGCTAGGAAAATAATAGTGAGGCCAAGAAGACTTCATTTTTACTGGGGAAATACGCTGTACTCAACCCATCACACTAATGAGCACAGATTATACATCAGGATGGGTCTTCTCAGGGAAAGAAGCTTTGCTATGAAAGCATGAAATGCAGGCACCGTGAGGGAATGTTGAGCTTGGAGAGACACACGCCAAAATTTGAGATTGAATTAAATGGAGAGTGGGGAAGAGAATTTTCCAGAGAGGAAGCAGCATTCTCAAAAGAAGCCATGGGGT
This sequence comes from Perodicticus potto, assembly GCA_963574655.1. Lineage (NCBI taxonomy): Eukaryota > Metazoa > Chordata > Mammalia > Primates > Lorisidae > Perodicticus > Perodicticus potto. The sequence goes on from CAUYRH010169068.1 coordinate 2,394, forward strand.
AGAAGGGAGCATGATGTATCTGAAGGATGGGAAGAAGGTCTCAGTGTGGCTTGAATATGGAGAATGGGAGTGGACAGTGGTTCAAAATGACTTCAGAGACCCACTCAAGGGCCAGGCAGGCAAAGCGTGGTAGATTTTGGTATTTAGACTTTATCTCTAGGGCCATTGAAGGGTTTTAAATGGGAGCAATGACACTGTAACAGTCCTTGCACCTGTTGTTTTGAGGAAGGTTGGGGTGGGGTTTGGGGGCCAGTGGGGTGGGGGGGGATGATGCTCAAGCACAGTTAGGTGTTGGAATAGGGTCAGGTTAGTTGGCTCCAGGTGGGGGAGGAGGTGGAGAGAACACAGGAAGGGCTAGACTGGGGATGGATTGGATGGAGAGGGGGAGGCGTTGGTGCTTCTTGGTTTCCAATTCTCTCTCTCTCTTTTTTTTCCTAAGGGATTTAAAAAATTTTTTTTATTATTAAATCATAGCTGCATACATTAGTGCAATCAAGGGGTACAATGTGCTGGTTTCATATACAATCTGAAATGTTTTCATCAAACTGTTTAACATAGACTTCAGGGCATTTTCTTTGTTATTGTATGGAGACATTTGTATTCTGCATTTAGTAAGTTTCACCTGTACCCTTCTAAGATGCACCATAGGTGTGGCCCCACCAATTACCCTCCCTCCACCTCAACCTCCCCCCTCCCCTCCCTTGCCCCTTTCCCCATATCCTTGTGCTATAGTTGGGTTATAGCCTTCATATGAAACCTATAAATCAGCTTCATAGTAGGGCTGAGTACAAATTTCCAATTCACTTAACTGGAGGGATTGAGCAGGGGGGTGCCCTTCACTAGGACTGGAACACTGGAGAAGGAATAGCTCTGTGACTTTGGGAAATCTCATCCCCTCTCTGGGCCTCAGTTTCCTTGTTTGTATAAAGAGAGATGAATTATGTGGTCCCCAAAAGGCCATTATTCAATTCATCACTGTTGACATTCCCAGACAAGAGCAATCTAACCTACAGTAAAGGCAATCAAAAGGAACCCCTGAGATGTGGTGTCTAGGTCATGGTGACCTAAATATTAGAATAGGAAAATCTTAGGTCTCCCTGCCCTGTCTCATGTGTAGAAACATTAGAGATAGGATTCTTACATGATATCCCTTCCTGCCTCCCTCTCCTCGTGAACTCTGCCTTCTGTAGGGAAAAGGAATGGAATCCCATAGCTTGATACAAGTTGGCCATGTAACCTCATAGTGTTGCTTACCCTCTCTGCTATTCAATGCCCTTGTTTCTCAGAGCAGGGTGTTGGACCAGGACCCTGAGTTCCTTTCCTCTGCCAGCTGGCTATGCCATGTCTATCATTGTGTTATCTCACAACAGTGCTTGTTTGAGACTTCTAATGTGCTTGTAAACCTCTAGGAAGGATGGGACTATTTCACCTGGCCAATTGGGAAATCTCTGGGGTGTTTTGCTAAGAGGTACCCCTGAGAGGTACTTGGCTATCAGGTACCCCTAAGAGACGAGGGCTACCTTGGGCCTGGGTCAGAGGCACTGTTTATAGGAAGTTGGACAGGAAGCTTATCTGTGCCAGGCTCTTAAGGGAATGCCTGCTAGATCTTTGGAGAATTTGAGGAAGAGATCTCAGGCCAGACTCACTGTGAGGGGAAAGGTAAAGTCAGATCTGGGCTCCCAAGCATCCAGGTTGCCTTTGTTCTTACCAGGGGCGGGGGGGGGGGAGGGATAATTTTTTTTTTTTAACCAGAGTCTTGGTTCTGCAGTGATGTCTCAGAAGATATGCTGTGGCTGTGGCTGGGTGGGGCCTTTCCCCCTCCTTTTTCTAGTTATTTAGTGCACAATCCATTAGCATTGCTTTTTCTTGAGCATCCAAGATGTTACAGCCTATCACTCAAGTCATTCACATGGCCTTTCAGCCTTTCTTTAAAAGACAATTGTGTCTTCAGTCAAAGACCTCTTGACAAGAGAAAATGGGAACCCAGGATGGAATAATGCAGCCGAGGGCTTGCCGTACACCTGCAGAATGTGACTTTGTGTGCCATTACTTCCCAAATTGTTGTACTGAAAGATTTCTCTTGTTGACATCTCTTTATGCCCCAGCATTTAACCTTGGGGCTCTGAAGACTCTCTCCCCTCCCTCATCTTACCACAGCAATTATTTCCTTTGTGGCCTTCATTTTATGTAATTATGTTGGGGCAGTCATCATGCAAGTACTTACTTAGCTGCGTTGCAAGATGGGACTTCGGCCTCTAATTCCCTCTGCTCTGGGAACTTGCTTCACGTCATTTGCTGACTCTAATCTTTTGTGTTTTTTTTTTTTTTCAGGAGCTGTCCCCTCAAAAATGAAATTGAGAAGGTATGTGCCTAAAAACCTAACAAATAAGAAGACATTAACAATGACAGTAGGTCGTGATCCTGTCCCAGAGCACCCATGTCAGCAAGAGGGACACCGACGTGTTAGAAAAAGTCGCAGTTGCTGAGATGGTGATGATGTGTTGGTGGTTGGCAGCCTGGGAGTGTAGGTTTTATTTTTATTTTTTTTTAATTATTAAGGAAAGTTTCAAGGATATATAGAAATAGATAGGATATTTCTGGTGGGAATGTAAAATGGTACAGCCACTTTGGAACACAGTGTGGCGATTTCTTAAATGGTTAGATACGGAGTAACCACAGGGTTCCGCAATTCCTCTCCCTGGCCCATACCCAAGAGTAATAGAAACATGCCCGCACAAAAACTTGTATAGAAACGTTCACAGCAGCATCATTCAGAATATCCCTGAAGAGGAAAAAACCTAAATGTTCACTGACTGATAAACAAAATGTAGTATATCCATATAATAAAATATTTGACAATAAAACGAAAGGAAGTACCAATACACACTACAACATGAATAAACCTTGAAAGAATTACTAAGTGAGAGAAGCCAGTCGCAAAGGACCATATATTGTATGTGGATTCGCTTTATATGAAATGCCCAGAATAGGCAAATCCATAGCAACTGAAAGCAGATTGGTTGTTCCCTAGGCCTGGGCTGGGGTGGGGGAAGGGTGGAACTGGGACATTATGGCTAACAAGTATTTCTTTGGGGGTAATGAAAATGTTATGACGGTGGGGATGGATCCATAGCTCTGAATAGACTAAATGTCACTGAATTGTGTGTGTTACATGGGCAAATTATATGGTATATAAATTATACCTCAATACAACTGGGAAAAAAATAGAACAGTAGGGTAAAGCCTGTGTACCCATTTTCCAGCTTCCACAGTAATCAACTTGGAGCCAACCTTGTGCTATCCTGTATTTCTATCCTTTTCCTCTCAGATATTAATATCATCTCATCTGTAAGTATTTCAGTATGGACCTTTTGAAAGATAAGGGCTCTTTAAAAAATATATTTGCATATATAACCTAAAAACCAATATCATACACATCTAACAAATTTAACAGTGATTTCTTAAAATCATTAAATACCCAGTGTCCAGATTTCCACCTGTCTTTCATCTTTTTTCTTTCTTTTAGCTTTCTTTTTTCTTTTCTTTTTTTTTTTTTTTTGAGACAGAGTCTCACTTTGTCACCCTCGGTAGAGTGCTGTGATGCCACCTCAAACTCTTGGGCTTACATGATTCTCTTGGCCCAGCCTCCCAAGTAGCTGGACTCAGGTGCCCGCCACAACCCCTAGCTATTTTTTTTGTTGTTGCAGTCGTCGTCAGTGTTCAGCAGGCCTGCCAGCCCTGGTGTATGTGGCTGGCACCCTAACCACTGAGCTACAGTCACTGAGCCATTTTTTACAGTCATTAGAATCAGGATCCAAAATAAGTCTACACGTTGCAAGTGGCTGAGATGTTTTTAAGTATATTTTAATCTGGAGTTCTCCTTCTGTCTCTTTTCTTCTGTTACAATTCATCTATTTAAAAAAACCAAGTTATTTGTTCCATGGAGTCCCCCACAGTCTGGACTTTGCCCATTGCATCCTTATGGTATAGTGTGATGTGATTCTCTGTTCTCTGTGACTCTTATAAATTAACAGTACTATCTAGTTACTGGGTCAGATTCATATATCATGGGGTGTCCTTCCACTGGGAGGTGTAAGATGTTTGGTTATCGCTCTTTCAGATTCTGGCACCCTCATCCCCCATAATTGCCAAGGCTTGGATCCATCAATTCATTGGAATGGTAAAATTTTTTTAAAGAACACTTCCCCAGGGTGGCGCCTGTAGCTCAAAGGAGTAGGGCGCTGGCCCCATAGGCTGGAAGTGGCGGGTTCAAAACCAGCCCCAGCCAAAAACTGCAAAAAAAAAAAAAAAAAAAAAGAACACTACCCCATATAGTAATTGGAGCCATACTTCTATATCTCACTTCCCTGCACTCATTAGAAACTTGTCCTGGTCTGAAACAGGAGGTCCTGCCCTTTCAGAGAGTAACACAGAATCTGGGAGGCCCTTCTCTAGAGCTCCCTCAATCCCCTTTGCCTTGCCCAGTGCACAGTGAAAAGGAACCAAATTGCATTGTGTAGAGACCCACCTGGCTCTGTCCCCTTCTACTTCATACCCTGCCACTGCCCATTCATTTGCTATTTCTAACATATCACCTACTCACACACCTCCAAGCTTTGGCTCCCTTGTTCTCTGCTTTGTTTATTCACCAAACATTCAATGAACTTCTGCTCTGCACCTGGCACTCTGCCAGGAACTAAAGGATAGAAAAATAAATAGGAGACTTTTTCCGCCCTTGAGAAGCTTACAGTCCCATGAGGGTGATAATTGCGAAGACCCAGCTCCATGATCACCTCTGGGGCAGGGCCTTCTCCTTCCTCCTCCCCCTCTTGCAGAACTGGGCGCTCTCTCTGCTACAGCTGCTGATCTGCTGTTTGGTACCCAGAGGGAGAGGCAGGAGCCTGGGTACTTGCACTGACTGCATTGTTATGAACTCCATTGGGAAAGAAATTGACTGCATTATTATGAACTCCATTGGGAAAGAAATTGACTGCATCTGTATCTTGTTAATTTTTGCGTTTTGTGGCTATCAATTCCTCGCTATGTGATTTGGGGCAAGTTATTTAATTTTTCTAACGTGGGTTGCCTTATTTGTATCGTGGGGCTAACCCTAGGACCCACCTCCAAGGCTGCACTGAAGATTGAAGGGAGATTGCACCCACAGCCTTTAGCTACCACTGTTACTATCTGTGTGCTCAGTGTGGTAAGTGTTATATTTGCTAAATCATTGACTGATGAATGGATAGGATTCAACCTTTACTTGTAAGTAATTACAAGTTAGTAAATAAGATACATGAAAAGATAGTTACAGGGCAACGTGGTATAGTGAAAAGACTCTGGGTCAGTAGGCAGAGAACTCAGAGACTCCAAATTTGAAGCTTTGTATTGCAGAGCAGTGGTTCTCAACAAGTGGTAATTGTGCCCTCCCCAGGGGACATTTGGTGTTGTCTAGAGACATTTTGGTTGTCACACTAGGGGAGGTGCTACTGGCATCTAGTGGGTAGAGAGGGATGGTGCTAAACAGCCTGCAATGGATGGGACAGTCCCCTGAGCAGCCCTCCTCCCGCCTAAAGAGCTATCCAGCCGACAGTGTCAATAACTACACAGTTGGGAAACTCTTCAAAAGTCCACAGTGTGGGCATCCCTGGGGAGCTCCTTAGAAATGCAGAATCCCAGGTGTACCCTATACCTCCTGAATTGGAACCTGCATTTTAGCCAGATCCTTGTGTGATACATATGCACACTGAAGTCTGATGAGCAGTGTTCTAGAATAGTGCTTCTTAACCTTGCATGCTCATTACAATCCAAGGGAGTGGTGGTTATGTAGTGTTCAAAATGCCAGTGCCCACGCCATACCCCTTACCAATGCAATCAGAATCCCTGGGGTGGAACCCAGGCATCAGTACTTTTTTTTTTTTTTTTTAAGAGACAGAGCCTCACTCCATCACCCTCAGTAGAGTATCACAGCTCATAGCAACCTCCAGCTCTGGGACTTAGGCGATTCTCTCACCTCAGTCTCCCGAGTAGCTGGGACTACAGCCGCCCGCCACAATGCCCGCTATTTTTTTGTTGCAGTTTGGCTGGGTTTGGAAACCCCCACCTCTGGTATATGGGGCTGGTGCCCTACTCACTGAGCCACAGACGCTGCCCAGTACTTTTAAAATCTCAACAGTAATTCCAGTAGGCAGCCAGGGCTGAGAATCACAGATCTGAGAGCCCCCAGTTTGATGGGGTGAAGAGTCTTGTTAGGTCACAGTGCATGCTGATAGCTGGTTCTGAAAGAACAAGGGCCAGGTGGGGGATATTAAACTATTAACAGGGAACGGTTTGTTGGACTGTGGGGGTCCAGAGGCCCCATTAAGACAAGTTTGACCTTGGGCAAGTCATTCCTCACTCCACCTGCAACCCTATCCCCAGAGTTGTCTCAGTTTTCTTGTAGAGTAAGAGGCCTTCGAGGTGCGTTCCACTTCAAACCTGCCAAGTGGCCCGTAGCATGGCTTGATGAGCGTATGATGCAGGAATGAACAAATGAATGAAGGATCTTATACTAAGGGTGCAACAGACGGTATAGACAAGAGCTGCTGGAGGAGGTGAGGAGCAGAGAGTCACTCAGCAATGAGAGGATGTGAAGGTCTGAGGATTTTAGCAGGGCCCTGGGGCCAGCCCCCCGACAGGGGAAGAACACACATCTGTTTTCCTTTGTTCCTGTTTAGGGATGGGTGGGGGCCCTACTTAGGCTCAGTGTCTCCAAGGAGGCGATGCATCGATCCTCAAGACCCCACACCCCTGGTTTATAATTAACACAGGGCCTTATTTCAGCCTAGCTGTAGATCTTTAGTAACCATTTTTAGCACTCAGCAGGTATGGGCTTCTTTTCCTTATGGAGTCGGAGGGAAAAAACGTTCCAGAGCTTTCCAATAGCTGCTGCCTCCTAGTGCTCTATGCTGAGCAGGAGCCCAGTCCTTTCTGCACCCCCTGAACATTAAAGCCCTTCACTTCTTAAAACAGATGATGGTTTTAAACGCTGGAATAAAGGGTTGGAAATGGACTTAACCTCATCAAACGCTTGCGTATCTGATCTTACCTTCCGAGCTGCAGATCATGGCAGCATGAAAAGATTCCATTTGCAGGCTGATTTTCAACTTGGTTTTTTCTCCCTCAGTTTTGCCTGCCTTGCCAGGTCGAGGAGCAGCGTGGAGATGTGGTGGGTGCACGGTGAGGTTACCTGCATCTGGGTTCTGGGGAGCCAGAGAGATGGAAAGTGTCCCTGCATTGGGCCTCCTTGGAGGATTTTTTGCATTTTTTCCCTGGATTAGCTTATACCCTGGTGATGAGCTGAGGCGGGAGAACACGCTTTGTTTTATTGGAGACCCAGCACCTGACACTCTTTATATTTGGAGAATGCTCCATTCTGAGTCTTGAAGGGAAGTAGAGTGGAAGGGGCAGGACCCATGTCCTCAGCCCTCCTGGCAGTTAGGTGCATGGTCTGGTTTCCATCAATCTGACTCACCTATCTGGGGCAAACTGGCTAGAAACCATAGGGTGCTGTTGTGGAGTAATAGCTACCCCCGCCTCCATCCCTTCTTTCCCCTTCTTCCCTTTCTTCTTCTCCATCTCCCCGGCAGCCATCGTGTTTTCACCTCTTGGTGTGACAGGGAGCTGATCTTACATCCCTTGTCTCAGGTGATCCAAGTCTGGCACAAGACCCAGAGACACCAAGATCTTAGGTAAAGCAAGGCGGAAGTTATTTGGAAGTCAGAGGGTCCACTCAGGAGGGGTCTCAGGGGCACATCCTGCAGGTGGGGCCGGGAGGAGTGAGCAGAACGAGGTGCAGAATTGGTTAGGCAGGGCCTCGCTCATGCTCTGATGAAGGATGACATTTATCTCAGAAGCAGTGGGAAGCCACTGGAAGGTTTTAAGTGATGAAACCCGAATATTTGTAGCATCATCTGTTTCTATCGGTGAATGGGGATATGGAGGCAGGAAGGCCAGCAGAGTCATTTAAGGGAGCACGAGGTCTCTGGACCAGTGTGGTGGCTCCTCCGTTGTCTGGGTGTCTTTCTTCCAGTGTCTGCGTCCAGATGCGTGGCCCTGAAACTCCAGGGCACGTGTCTACTGGAGAGGGATATTCCAGCCCAAAGGCCAGGCCTCAAAAGGGGGGTCTCTCCCCGCTCAACCAGGTTGGGGGAGAGATTTTGTGGACAGATGCCCACTCTGTCTTGGTAACACAGAAACAAACAAAAATTACATCTGGCGAAATATTATACTCTTGGAACTCTAAGATCTTCATCTGAGGGGGCTTGGCTTTCTCATGCTACGTCAACAAGTAATTGTTGAGTGCAGACGTATTTGATGACAAGCCCCCCCAGTTGTCCCCAGACCCCAATGTGGGGCAGTTTGCATGGAGTTTCTCCTTTCTTTCTCACTCTTCTGTGCTTGTTCTTAGTGGTGTGGTACTGATCCCTACATGGGTGTATGTGTGGGTCCGGGGGCCAAGCCCTTTGGTGACAGGGCTGGCCCTAGGATTAATCTTACTCTGAGACCCTGGGCCCTGGGATAGAGGGATGACAATCTCAGTGGTGGTGAGGCTCAGACACAGCTCCCACTGCCGGGCCTAGGAGGACATTGACCTCAAGTTGCTGGGCACTATTCTTTCCTCCAAGGGGCCACTCCCAGGGTGCTCAGCCTCTCCTCCCAGGAGAAAGGGACTGGCCAGAGTGAATCTGAAATAGAGGGGAGGGTGGTTGGGAATGACCTTGGGCTGGAGACCCCCCACAGGAAGTCATCAGCTCGTCAAATCACCTTCCTCTTGGGCTCAGGCTTTGATCTCTCCCCAAATCCAGGTCAAAGTGAGGCCTCGGGCATCTTTTCCCCCAGGCCTCTGGACAGCGCCAGGTCCTCCTGGCTCCCCACGCTCCTGCAGCGTGATGGGGAGATGCCCGCTGGCATCAGGGCCCAGCAATTAAGAAACTGAATTTTTCTCCTCCTCGCTTCCCTAATTGTTATTTTTGTCCCTGCTTTCAAACCATCCCCACTTTTCATTTCATCTTGCCCCAGCCCCATGTGTCTGGCAGAAAAAGCCAGTCTGCTCAGTGGGAGGCAATTTTCCCAGCGTGTCCAGCGATAATTCCGACACGACTGCTTTGTACATATAATTATAAAACCAGGGGCCACCAAAGTGCACCTATAGAGCAGAGTCTTGACTGTTCTTGGTTCTGTTTTAATTATTAAGCCTTAAAGCAAAAACTAGGTTTCAAAGAAAACTTTCTGTACAGTCCTCAATAGAGTTAAAGGAGAAACATTTTAAGCTGATGAGCTGACACTTGTAGAAGCAAATATATTAAATAAATCATGATTCGTTTTGGGGGCAAAGTCTGACTTACATCAACTCTGGAAAAAATGGATCTTAATGAGTGACAGTTGGGTGTTTTCTGTCACTTCCTGAGGTAATGGCCGCAAGCTGACATTGCTCAGTGGGTGTCTCGTACTTCTGAACAAAAGTTTTTTGGAGTGAGATAGACAAGGTAGAAATCCCAAGGTGACTAGGAGAAGTGTCTAATGAGTGGAAAGACATATTTACTGGCAGTCTGTATGTAAGCTGTGACAGTTGACAGGACTTGATTGTAACAAATATAGTTGATGAAGAAAAGGCTGACAGAGAGGGGGCCGACGTGGGGGGAGACAGAGTCAAAAGCCCTTTCTCGGCTGAACCCTGTTAATGGTACATTGGATACAAAGCTCAGAGTCATGAAAGGCAGCTGGGATCTCGCACTGATGTCTAAACACAGAAACGTGCCCGGCTTGCAGGAAGAGGTAACAGGCTCGGATATACCAAGGCAGGGTTGGGTTCTGACCTTTTTGCCCCTAACTTTGGAAGCTGGTACTTCTGGTAGCATCAGGGGCCAGAAAGTAGCCCCAACTCTAGGGACATATGCACATTGTGTGACTTGGGGGGCCAGGATGTCCATGTCTGGGGCATGGGCAGGGCTTGGGTCCCTAATTTATAGATGCCTCACCTGGGCAGCCGCCATGATCAAGAGCCACTGGGCTCTGGCTGGTGGCCCCCAGTGGGTACCAGTAAGGCACACCTGCAGATGGAGTGATAACACGTTTCTGGAACCTTCCATCCTTGGGTGTCCTGACCCTTCATTCTACTCTCACTCCTCTCAGTTGATCCTCTGTACCCCATTTCTACCCTACTCTAGCACAAAAGGAGTGATTGGCCTGGAAAAGACAGAGTTGACTGGCATATTAAATGATGACACTTTGTAACTGGCTGGTCAGGGCTTCAACAATCGGCTTGCCAATGAGCTCTGCGCTTCTTCCCCCAGGCAAATGTCACACTGAAACTAAACAGGATCTTTTTTCATCCTACATGCTGTTTTCTATGCCACATATTATTTTATAGTTGAAAATAGGCTAACTCTTTAAAATGCACAGAGCCTGCTGTACTTTCATCATGGGCTCGTTTTGGAGGAGAGGCTAGCTGGGGAGGGGTGGGGGGTGGTGGAAAGGACATGTCTCCTGGTGATGGGGTTTAGCCGACATCTTGACCTGGCTTTTTTGAATGAATAAATGAATAAACAAAGGTAGAAACAAATTAAAAAATTTTAGAGTGGTAGAGAGATGAATGGGTATGATTAGAGAAAAGGAAGCTGAAGAGCTATCAACCTCATTCATTAAGTTGGATTTTATTTTTTTCTTTCTTTCTTTTTTTTTTTTGAGACAGCATCTCACTTTTTGTCCTCAGTAGAGTACTGTAGTATTGTAGCTCACAGCTACTTCAAACTCTTGGGCTTAAGTGAAGCAAGTGATCCTCTTGCTTCAGTTTTTCATTTTTAGAATGAGTAGAGATGGGGTCTCACTTGCTCAGGCTGGTCTCAAACTCCTGAGCTCAAGCAATCCGCCCACTTTGGCCTCTCAGAGTGCTAGGATTACAGGCATGAGCCACTGCGCCCCTAAAGTTGATTTTTTTTCCCTGCATTTTCTTTTCTTTTCTTTCTTTTTCTTTTTGAGACAGAGTCTCACTATGTTGTCCTCAGTAGAGTGCAGTGATATCATAGCTCACAGCAACCTCTAACTTTTGGGCTTAAGTGATGCTCTTGCCTCAGACTCCCAAGTAGCTGGGACTACAGGCACCTACCACAATGCCCGGCTATTTCTTCATTGCAGTTGTCCTTGTTGTTTATAGCAGGCCCCAGCCGGGTTTGAACCCACCAGCCCTAGCGTATGTGGCTGGCACCTTAACTGCTGACTACAGGTGCCAAGCCTCCCTGCGTTTTCTTATCAATACCTGGAAATGCTGTAATTATCATTGTTCTAGTTTTAATTGGCCAGGGCAAGTATTACTTACCTCTGTGTTGATTGTACATTCTCTCTGTTATTTGGAAAATGGGATCCATTTCTATTAATTCCTCAGAGCCTAAGTAAAGCATTAGTTTCCTGACTTTGAGATGGGCACCATTAAACAGCAAACCCTTTCCAGTAGTCTTGATTAACGTCACCCACTTTCTCCAGGTTGGTTCATGTCAACTAGATTCACTGCTTTGGAAGAAGAGCTTGGATCAGGCCAAGCTAGTGAAGTGGAGTCCTTCCCAGGCCGTGAGAGGGAGTCTGGCTCACTGTTGAGCATACGGATGGACTTCAGCCCTGTGCCTGTACTTCCCACATGCACCGATGATCCCTGAAAATGTCCCCTAAATCTCAGGTGATGGGGTATTTTGGCTTACCCAGAAGCTCTGGCTTCTTATCAACCAGGGAGCAATTTTTAGTATAAGATGTGGGGAATAGGAGGAGGTGGTGGGGTATTGAGCAGAGATCCCTGTAGCTCTGGAGAGGATGTATGTGGTTTGAGATGAGGCAGTTATAGTTTGGGAGAGAATGAGGCACAGTTGTTCTCTTCTACCCCAGAGGCATAGGTCTATTATTACATTTTTATTTTTTATTTTTTCTTAACTCAAGCAAGTTATTTTTTTCTTTCTGAGCTTCATCTGTAGAATAAAGTCATTAGTCTAGATAACCCTGGATGTCCCTTCCTACTCAAAATCTTCTGGATTTCATGACCCACCATAGCAGGAAGGTTAACAGTGAGAAGAAAGATCAGAGGATGAACTTCCCATTACACAGCATTTGTGACTGGACATCCAGGGCGCTCTGACAGAAGGACATTTCACTTCAGCCAATTACAGTTGAACCTCTCTAAGTTGACCACCCACGGGACTGTAACAAACTGGTCAATATATGGAGGTGGTCAACATAAAGAACGAGGTCGACCGTGCTGATACATACATGTGGTGCTTGTCTGGTCTGTGAAAATCAGGTCAACTTAAGGAGGTGGTTCACCGTGGAGGTTCACCTGTAGTAACATCCTCAGGGCTAGCTGATTAGCCTGGATCTCCAAAGTCAAGAGACCAGACTCCAAAGAATATAGGGATGAGTGTTCAACAAAGTCCATCCAGAGTCGAGACTGCCTGGCTTTGGTTTCCCACAGCTAAGGGCCACTGCTGAAGTGTCACCTCTGCTGATGACTGGTGCTGGGTAGGCTAGGGAGGCTACGGGTAAGAAGGACCTGGAGGGGAGTTGTGACCTGGGGCTGTGTGTGGTGGTCTGCCGCATTAGGCATGACCCCTGGGGAGAAAGGCCCCAATACTGCCCCACGTGAGAAGCAGAGGGCTTGGAAGGATCTGTGCCACTGGGCTCAGTCCTACCAATTTAACAACAGGAAAGGAGAGATTCTTCACAAGGCACTCAGGATCCATGATTTTTCTCTTCCCTCCAAAATTGTACATATCCCCAGCCCAGGCTTCCAAATCCATCTTCATCAGCCTTAGTGTCACAGGATGAGCTTGGGTTCTGACCTCAACTTGGCTGACAGCTGACTGTGTGGGGAAGTCACAGAACCTTCCCTAGGTCTCAGCTTTGTCCTGTGTCAAATGAGGGAAATGGATAAAATTAGTCATTTTTCTTTTTAGTAGTAATTTTTTAAAAATGACTTTCTGCTCCGAAATAAAACCCTCCCTAGAGCCCCCAGTACACACAGCAGACAAACTCGCCGTGCTTTGATTAAAGGCGGCGGGGCAGGACCCTGGTGTCCTCACTCCCTGACCTCGCAGCCCGATCAGTTGCTCCAAGGTGTGCCTCAGAATGGGGACATCCCCGGTGTGGACGGCAGCCGAGGTCCCTCCTGGCTTACCCGAATCCCCCTCTCCATCTGCCTGAATTCATTCTGGGGACGGAGCAGTCTGGTGGGCACAGTGGGATTTTCCATTCCTCAAAGCCTTCAATTGTTGGCTGTGGAAGGAACCAGATCCATGCTTTAATCCCAGAGTAGCACATTCTAGCCATTCTGCCTACAGCTGGGTAACACCCCCGCCCAGGTGTGGAGAGGGACTAGCACCTGCTGGGGTTAACTCTTCACTCTCCAGGCCTTTGCCTTCCCCAGGGAGAGGTGGACAGAGAGGAGAAACCAGACCACATGCCCTCGTCTTCTGAAAGCCCTCCATGCCGGGGAAGGCGCTCCTCATCCTGGAAGGCAGAGGTGGTGCTGCCATCATGGTTTATCTTGGGGCAGCATCTAGGGAATGCTGCAAGTTGGAGGAATTCTGGAAAAAGGTGCCTCCCCAAATAATCAGAATCCTCTTGAATGTCAGTGGCTGTGAATACAGGGGCAAGTTAGCTGTGAAAGGTGAGGCCTGGCACGCTCCTCTCACTGAGAGAGAGTGACTCTGCATGTCACTTTAATCATATCACAGAGAGCTCAACAGTGCTGCCTGCTCACCAGGAGCTTGCCGGGAAGCCCTGTGCTGAGTGCATCTTCTCACTCCATACTCCCCGTGGCCCTGGGAGATGTGTCTCTTCCTCTCTGTTTTATAGATGAGCAAACTGACACCTTAAAAGGCTGAGAAGATTGTTCGCAATGCACACGCAGTAAGAAATGGAGCCATGACACGAACCTGGGCTTTGGAAACTTCTGGTCATCTCATCTTTGATCCTTTCTCCACTACCGTGTCTTTGACACAACCATGGGCGGGAGAGACGGACTGTAATGGATTCCTGCCCTGCTGGAATGCTTACCAGTGGTGCTGCCTGGGGGGTCAGTCATCCCCCCCACATGGGGTGTTTCAAGGACCTGTGAGACACTGCGCGCCCCCTGCTGTGTGTGCTTAGCCCTGCCTGAAAGAACATTGCTGGGCTCTGGAGCACCGACAGTATGCCAGGCGCGTCTGAGTGCTCCATACGTGTTATTTCATTGAAAGCTCAAAGCAGTTCTAGGAGTGACTCATTTTAGCTTCTTTTTCCTGATGAAAAATGAAGTGCAGAGATGTTAAGTACTTTTTTTTTTTGAGACAGAGTCTTACTATGTTGCCCTTGGTAAGTGCCATGGTGTCACAGCTCACAGCAACCTCCAACTCTTGGGCTTAAGTGATTCTCTTGCCTCAGCCTCCCAAGTAGCTGGGACGACAGGCGCCTGGTACAACACCCTGCTATCTTTTTGTTGTAGTTGTAATTGTTTAGCAGGCTGGGCTGGGTTCGAACCCGCCAGGCCTGGCATATGTGGCCCATGCTCTAACCACTAAGCTACGGGTGCTGAGCCCAGATGTTAAGAAATTAACCTGAGGTCACACAGCCAGCAGCACAAGTAGACATGACGCTGGGCAGTCTGACTGCAGAGCCTGCCCCTCAACCACTATGTTCTATTACTTTTCCCTCTCACATTATCTGATTAGTTTAATACCTATTTCTGGAATGTTTATTGTGTGTCTGGCACTGTGCTGGGCACTGAGGCTATAATGGTCAGCAAAACAGCAAATGTGGTTTCTGCTCCCTTAGAAGTTATATTCCAGAGGGGGTGTGTATAGATAAGTAATAAATGTAGAGTTGCAGCTGTAGAAAGAGCTATCCACGAGAGGAACAGGGAGCTCTGAGCATCTGTAACAGGGGACTTGACCTTCACGGGGAGGTAAGGGAGGACTTCCTGGAGGAGGTGACAATTCACCTGAGACCCAGGTATAAGTAAGAGTGAAGTAAGTATAGAAGGCAGTGTCAGCAGTGGAGATGGGTGTGACAGAGCATGTCATGCAGAGGGAGCAACATTTATAAGGGCTTCTGGTGGGAGGCAGCGTGGAACATGGTGAGTCGGGCCTGTGCAAAATGAAAATGTGGGCTCCTCATTAAGAACATTATTAAGAATTTTAAGACAGTGAGAGCAGGGACCGTGTGGGTATTGGGGGCTTGGGTAGTTGCGCAGGTCACTTGCCCATGAAGCCAGCCCTGGCAAGAGAGTAGGGAGAGATTATAGAGCCCTCAAGGCCACGTTCAGGATTCTCAGTCTTTCCCCTGAGGGTATTGGAAGGCTGAAGGGTCTGCAAGTGGGGCCTGCTCAGATCTGGGCAGGGAAGCATTTGCAGCCACACCGGTGGGCCAGCTCATAGCCAGGGTGGCAGGGAGGCCAAGCAACCTGAAGAGGTTCTCCGCCCCCTGTAGGCCTGGCCTGGTTTCCTCCTCCGTGGGAAAGGAGAGTGCCGCCCACTCCCTTGATGACCAGAACGCGTGGGCTGAGATCTGGGCCGTGGAGCCTTTTCATGGCCGATTTGCATGGACCTGGCCCAAAAGCTCCCCGATTGTTTCCTATGGACCTCCTGAAGGCTGGCAGATGAGCGTGACTCTCTCCAACATCCAAAGGCGAGGGTGCGGGGCAGCTTGCGTGTGGGAGTTTTTGAAGAGCTCTTTAAAATGGGGACTCCAGAGCTGAGGACATTGAGAACCAAACCCCCAAGCCCCTTACCTGCCTTTTCAATTTCAGCGCGAGATAGCTGCCCCTGTGCACATATATATATAATATATATACATGATAAAGTAAAACCAGCCAGAAATGTCTCTTCTCAGAGCCGCAGAGAACTTTTCTGAACACCAAAATCAATGGCTTTCCCCCGCGACCTGGTGTGTTGTGTGCAGATAGACATTTTACTGTAAGAATTATAATAGCCCAGTTGGAAATTACCGTCTGGTTAGGCAGCTGAATCTGTGCCTGGATCCAGCTTCAAACGCAGGTATTAGGGGCAAATTAGCGCTGACATCAAGTTTTGGATTTTATAAAAAGTGCCAGGTTGGGAGAAGAGTAGTGTAATTGTTCCCATAGCCAAGGGTGAAGGTTAATACCCGGGGCCTTGGCTGCCCGCGTCCCGGGCTCTCTAAAGACCGCCAAGCACACTGGCGCTCATTATATTTTCTGTCTTTATTGAACTCCCTGGAACACCCATCCAGTCTTTGATTGCGATGGAGAAGGAACAACCGTGGGTCCCAGAGTGTCAGAGACCCATCCCTTTCTTCCTCAGGCACCCCCCTCACTCAGAGGGAGGCCCTTGCCTCCGCCCAGGGGGCCCTGGATGGCCGAAGACCCTGGTGCCTTTGGGACCTCTCTGTTTGGGTTAATTACGCAAATGACAAGGCATTGATGCCTTCTCTCCGGGATGGTTGGCAAACTTGACTAGACTCAAAATGAACCTCTTTGATTCCATCTGCAAAATTAGATCAGATTTGATAAAGTAAAGATGTACCCTTTGAAGTATTCCCCATCACCGTAAGTGCTGAGAACGCTTGAGTGAAGGAATGTGAGCAGTTTTGAAAGCAGCAGCATAGGAACTTCAATGAGGATCGCAGCTAAGGGCATGCCCAGAAGGGATGGGACTAGCTGCATCTGTCCTGCGGGCAAGAAGCAATTGCTAAAGATTCCAGACTTCTCCAAGTTCAGAGTTCAATGCGGGAAAACTTTGTTGAACTTGTGGTAGGCTGGGCCCTGTGGTTTGCGTTCTGTTTTCAGAGGCTTTCCGATGCTCCCCCGTTTTTCTGCATCTCCGCACCGCGGGATCAAGGCTGCTTCGTTTTCTTTAGCTATCATGCAGGGGTAGGAATTGAGCTCTTAGCTGCTTTCCTGGGGTATGGTCCCTCTACAGCTACAGGGCAGGACATCAGCAGGTGAAAAGGCATTTGTTTACCCCAATAAAAGGCTAAAGATCTGTGTCAAAGCCTAGCTCTGTCGCCATTGAGCTGTTTGTCCTGATCTCTCTGATGTTTTACTACAGTTTTTGGTTACTGAGTCCTTCCTAGGTGCCAGTAATACCTACTTTGAGATTGAACCACACCCAAATGCCATCCTGGGGACCTTTCTCCACGCTAGAGCCCACACTAGGGGAAAAGATGCTAAATCCCCACGTGGATCCCCCTTCCATATCTAGCAGGGCACAGAGAGACCTGGAAAGTACCTGCTTTCCTAGGAAATAACTGCCATGGCAGTAGATTCACCTGCAAAGTGCTATAAGAACTCAGAGGAGAACATGATTGATTTTGCCAGGGTTGAGGGGGGAGGTCAAGGAAAGCCAAGTGGAGAGGATTTGATCTGATGAGCTGATGAACAAAAAGCATTTTGCAATTTGTGGAGGGCTATGAAAGGTAGACTCTTATTCCCATATTAGGTAGTATGAAACAGCTTGCAATTTTCATTCTCTTTTCTTAGCTCAGGATGGGTTGATGGTAACTTCGGAAACACTTTAGCTTCCAAAGTATAAGGGGATGCTGTGAGGGTTTGAATCCAATAATCAATGCTAAGGGGAAATATTTTATTAAAATTAAAGCTTGTGAGCTTTAGGCTTGTGGTAGAGACTTCAGACTGACATGCTGCTATCTGGGTAGTTTACTTATTTATTTATTTAATTTTGGGGGGAAGATAGAGTCTCATTCTGTCACCTTGGGTAGAGTGCTATGGCATCATAGCTCACAGCAACCTCAAACTTTTGGGCTCAAGCGATCCTCTTGCCTCAGCCTCCCAAGTAGCTGGGACTACAGGCACCCACCACAACCCCTGGCTAGTTTCTCTACTTTTGGTAGAGATGGGGTCTCGCTCTTGCTCAGGCTGGTCTCAAGCTCGTGAGCTCAGGTGATCCTCCTACCTCAGCCGCCCAGAGTGTTGGCATTACAGGGGTGGGCTACATGGTGCCCAGCTTATCTGTGTAGTTTAGATACCCAAACAGGGCTGAGGTCCATGTGCTATGTCCCCGCGGTGCTTGGCTGTCTCGAAGAGAGCTGGCGGCTCAGATGTTGGCTCCTACTGTTGGGAAATCATCCAGGAAGGTCCAATAAATACACTTTTTGGAATAAGAGTGGTAAGAGTGGGCATCCCTGCGTTGTTCCTGATCTTGGTGAGAAAGCATTTATTTAACCTTTCTCCATCAAGTAGGACATTAGCTGTTGGTATTTTGTAAATGGTCTTTATCCAGTTGAGAAAGTTTCCCTCTATTCCTAGTTTTCCTGAGAAACTTTTACCATGAGTAGTTGTTAGATTTTATGAAATGCTTTTTCTGCCTCAATTGATATGATCACATGATTTTTCTTCTTTTGCCTGTTGATATGGTAGATTACACTCATTGACGTTCGAGTTTAGAACCAGCCTTGCATACTTAGAACAGATCCCATTTGGTCATGGTATATAATTCTTTTTATATACTGCTAGATTGTATTTGCCTATACTTTGTTGAGAAATTTTGCATCAGAGTTTGTGAGAGATACTTGTAATTTTCTTTGTGCTGTCTTTATCTGGTTTTGGTACCAGGGTAATATTAGTTTCATAAAATGAATTGGAAATGTTTTCTGGAAGAGATGATATAAAATTGCTGTTAAAACACTTGTTTTGGAGGCAAGCCTGATTATCTTTGGTAAACTTCTGTGTCCATCCTGGAAGTACCTTTGGGTTAGTGTGGCACAGAAGATGAAACCAGAGGAAACCCCTCTAGGAGTTGTTCTCATCTGACCTTTCCTCAACGTGATTTAAACACTTTGCGCACTTCCCTTTACAGGTCCTCCCTAGTTAACATTTTTTCCTTTCCTGTAGACCTCGCTTTCAGGTTATCAGTTTCCACTGTGCGTTCATTCAGCACATCCATAGCACAAGGCACTTGCTGGACACGGGGAGGGGGGGCCACAGTGTGAGATGTGGCCGCCCTCCCTCCCCTTTTTCCTTCTCTGTCATCTCCCCTCAGGTGCAGGGTTGAGTTAGCGAGCCAGTCCGTGCAGGGTGTGTGTCACCTGTGGCCCCCATGCTGCACCACCTGCGTTCCCAGTCCGGGCCTCCAGCCGTCCTCTGCAGCCAGCGTGCTGCTCACACGTGGCCGCTGGACAGCGCATTAGTTTCCCACTGCTGTGCTAGCAAGTGACCCCACAGGGGGTGACTCTTAAACAACTCACTTTATTATCTTACCATTCTGGAGATCGGGTGTCCAGAATGGGTCACGGTGGGTAGAATCATTTGTCAGAAGGGCTGTGCTCCTTCTAGAGGTGCTAAAGGAGGAATCTGTTTTCTTGCCTTTTCTAGATTTCGGAGGCTCCCCTTGTTCCCTGGCCCCTGGCCTCCTCCCGCTTCCTCACCAGAAGGGCTGCGCTGGTCTTTCTTACCCACACGATGCTTCCACTCTCAACCTCTCTCCCTGTCACCAGGAAGCACCTGGTGATTATTCTTATCCAGGCTAATGTCCCCATGTCCAGGTCAACTGATGGGCAATCCTCATTCCCTCTGCAACTTTAATTCCATCTGCCATCTAACCTAACAGGGTCACAGGTTCCGGGCATTTAGATGTGGACATCTTTGCATGGCTGCTATTCACGTGGATATTCACCTGTGCATTTGATACATGGACATTACTGCAACATAGACAGTATTGTTTTGGGTGTGCAAGTTTGTTTATGTGAGTGAAATTGAGGACTAGAGCTCTTTTTGACTTTTACTTTTTTACTCCAAAACTATGTTTTTAAGTTCTGTCCTTGTTTATATATGCACCGTGCATTATCCCACCTCAGACAGCACAGTCCATGGAGACCCCTCCCGTAATCTTCTTACCCATGACCACTTGGTAGTTATCTAGGTGACTTCCAACTCCCGTCCGTTACAGACAATGCTGCAATGAACACCTGTGCCTGTCCCCAGGGATCTGCCTGCTTACTTCACTGTCACTAAGCATGGCAGGGTGCTGCCCACCATGGCTGCCCTTGTCTATATTCCCACCAGCAGTGCATGGGAGTTCCTGCTCCCTCATGTACTCTGGGCCTGCTTCTGCTTTGGGGTGCCAGCCCCCGCCATCTCCTGGCTTAAAAAGCATCCGGAAAGGAAAGAAAGACAATATCAATGGAGCACCTACCACATATCCCACCAGATGAAGCTCTGTTGGACGTTTTATGTACTTTATCCCCTTTCATTTTAAGACAGTACTATGTGGTTACTAAGCATCAAACCCATTTTAGAGATTGGAAAACTAAAGCCAAGAGGGATTAAATTCTTTGCCAGAGGCTTCATGTTTAGTAAGGGGTAGTTGTAGAATTGAATCAAATCTGGGCTAAGTGTTCACTCTCACGACCCCATTACACCTGAGCACACCTGCACGCATTCTTCGTATGACAATACTAAGTTATGTTTTCATCTGGCAGAATAGTTAAGAGCATGGGCTGTGGGGCCAGACCTCACTCAGTTCAAATCCTGGCTCCAGGATTACTTGAAGTCTTGGTTTTCTCATCTGCAAATGGGAACAGTGTCCTGCAGTTATGTTTGCAAGCACTTCACAGTGTGCAGTGCAGAGAAGGGCTGGTAAACGTAAGGACTGCTGCGGTATTACACCTGTGCCTCCCTGTGACTCTAAGCTTCTAGATCTCTGTAATGGCTCCAGATCAACAAGTTTGATGCTGCTGGTTCAGTAACTGTTGGTTGAACTACTCAGCTCCAGAGCTCATTCTAAATGGGACTAAACATTTTCTTTTTTCTTTCTTTTTTTTTTTTTTTGAGACAGAGCCTCAAGCTGTCATACTGGGTAGAGTGCTGTGGCACCACAGCTCACAGCAACCTCCAATTTCTGGGCTCAAGCTATTCTCCTGCCTCCACCTCCCAAAGGTGGACTACAGGCACCCACCACAATGCCCGGCCATTTTTTGGTTGCAGCCGTCATTGTTGTTTGGCGTGCCTGGGCTGGATTCGAACCTGCCAGCTCAGGTGTATGTGGCTGGCACCTTAGCCGCTTTAGCCACAGGCACAGAGCCAAGGGACTGAACATTTTCACAGCCTTTTGGGTGAAGGGGTCTTGGATCTCCAGGATGTTTATCAGGAAAGGGGGAGAAGAGGGTCTTTGACTCCAATTTCCTAGCAACCCTTGTTAGACCTCAGTGACATCGATTCCTCCTGGTCCCTGTTTCTCTCTCCTGTCAATCAGTATCTTCAATCCTGCTTTTCCTGTCTCTGGGGGAACCAAGGTGCTACTCCCCTCTGTGTTGTAGAGGTTCCCACTTTGGGGAAACACTTTGCCGTCAGCATTGCAATTTCCCCTCTGAAGGAAGGCGGCTCTGCGCAACTCACGGCTTTACTGTCAGTTAGGCAATTCTGAACCTGTGTGATTTCTTTGAGTGCTTAATAAAAATTGGGTGATTAGAGAACCTCAGGCAGCACTTTCTTAAATAGTCATTAAACAATCATTACAGATGGAATCAGTTACAACCGGCCGCTGGGAGGGAGTGTGTGGCTCCTTACAACATAATCCTTTTTCAAGTCAGAATGAATGTGTAATCAAAGCACAAAAGGGAACAGTTTCAAAGTTCTGAGCCTTCTCAGGCAAACCTATAATACATCCAACCAACCTAAATTGATGCCCAAAATGTTCAGTGAACATTGACACATGGTGTAGGGCCCTAAGTAATTCATGACTTAAGTCAAAGTCAGTTCGGGGTTTTCTCTCTCTTTCTCTCTCTTCATCCTTCCTTTTAGGGATGTCTTGATAGGCTTTTGAGTTTGAGAAGTTGTGATTCAGACAGGTTTTAACCTGATATTTGAAATAAGCTCTCAGAATGCTTTGGGAAGGCTGCTGGGCTTCCAAATCTAGAGAAAACATTTAAAAGCCACGTGACCTTTGGAAGTCAATCAGTCATTCTGAGCCTCAGTTTCTCCATTGTTAACATATGAATGATAACAATGTCTGCTGCATAATAAGCATGTAGTAAGTGCTGGTGAGGTTGCCCTGTGTTGGAAGCGAGTGCTTCTGGGATGCAAAGGGGATTATTGAACTGCAAAGACATCGCTACTCAAAGATCCGAAGTATGTCTCCTCCCTACGCTATCAATTATCCAACTTTCAGGTGTGTAAGAATCAAAGGGGCTTGTTTAAACTACAGATCCCTGGAGGTCATTGGGAGAGATTCTGATTCCGGGGGAAGGTCCAGAAACCTACGTCATAACAGGCACCCAGGTGATTCTAATGCAGATGGCTTGAAGGCCAGCTACTTTGAAAAGAGATGGCTTCGTGTCATTTAAAGGACATCCACAGGGAGAGGAGGGCTGCAGTCATGGATACCTTCACGGGAATAATTCAGTCAGATCGCTTGCCCATGCAACCAACCTGCCATTCTTGAGTGAACTTTTTTTTTTCTTGAGTGCTATGGCATCACAGCTCACAGCAACCTCCAACTCCTGGGCTCAGGCGATTCTCTTGCCTCAGCCTCCCGAGTAGCTGGGACCACAGGCGCCTGCCACAACGCCCAGCTATTTTTTGTTGCAGTTTGTCTGGGGCCAGGTTCAAACCTGCCACCCTTGCTATATGGGGCCGGCGCCCTACCCACTGAGCCACAGGCGCCACCCTTGAGCAAATTTTTGATTGCTCAGAGGGAGGAAGGAGCACGTTTGGTCCTTGGAAGCATCTAGAGAGGTGAACCCTAGATGCCACACCTTGAACAGCCAAAGGGGGTGACAGTAGAGGAGGGAGTAGCGAAAGACAAAGCATGGCCAATTCTGGTGATCCCCAAGGTCTGCCTTGTGGGAGAGTTTACTCTTCGTCTCACCGAGAGTCTTTTGGAGTCCTTTTGGTTGGCAGTGACCATTTCATATCAATCAGAGCACTCTCTGGCCTTGTTTTATGGTTTTTCAGACAAATAATGTGAAGTTGTCAGCAAAGATGCCATTCTGATTCCCAGCTAGTCTTCCTATCGGCAGCACTTTCTTAGCACTGGGGCTAAAGCTCTCAGGCTTTCTCTGGCTTTGGACGTCAGATGGTTTAGAAGTGTAACACAAAGCCTGTCATGGAAATGCTGAGCTTTGGTTGATGTCCTGGCAAGATGCTCCGTAGAGTGGATGTGATGTCAGTGATGTGGGCAGGGCAAGGCCAGGCCTCTCCTTAGCTGTTGGGGGATATCATTCCCACCCATCAGATGTGCAAATATATGTATTTTCTAGCGGGTAAAGGCGGCAGTGTGAAGAATATTGGGCTGTATGTGAAAAATTACACAATGCAATGTATATGTGATAAAACTAAGTTCATGGGTTGGATAGGTTTAGCTGGTAGCAGGATATAGATTGCACAAGATCTGATATTTGAGAAAAAGTTACTTTGAGAATGGAGAGTAAGGGTTAAGGTTATTAGATTAGTAATGAGGAAAGGTACTATTTGCTCCATTGTCTTTTGATATTTATAGCTGCAGGATTCGTTTCATTGCCTTGAAGTTTTCATTTCCAATTATATTTTTCACTGCAGAAAATCAAGAAAAATGTGGGTATAGTCTTTAAATATATGTTTGTAGCAACACACAAACACCACATCTACATAGATTTGTAGTCTGACTTTTTATTTACAATTATAATATGGAACAAGTTCCCTACTTAATTAGAAAAAAATAACGCCCTATTTTCAATGGCTTTATTGTACTGTATCTTTTTGTTAAAAAAAAAAAAGAGAGAATTTCACCTTATTAGGCATTGAAGTTATTTTTATGGTTTTCTACTATATAGAATTGCAGTGAGGAAAATTCACATGCACGGGTCTTTGTACACATTTCTGATTATTCCCTTGGGGTGAAATTCTCAGAGTTGCTGAGTCAAGGGAGATGTACATTTCAGGTCTTTTATAGACATTTTCCAAATTGCCATCAGAAAGGTCATTTTAATTTTCATTTCTACCAACCATCCAGGAGCGTAACCATTGCCCAGCCTCCTGGCCACCACTGAGTAGTACTATTGACTTTTTTGTAATTATCTTGAATTTCCTTAAACAACTCATGTATAGTAACTACTTTGTCATTTTCCACCCAATCTCCAAATGGTGGTCAGCTATATTTTGGATGAAATTATGCATCGTGCTAATTTTCTGAACGGTAGACATGGCTGCTTATGTGGGAGCTGTGAACTTTCTTGACCTCGAGGGATGAGCATTTAGAATGAGACTCATCCTGTCTCCTCCCCAGTGAAGAATTAGGACAAATCCATCATCTCCTGGTTCAGCCAGGACACTAATCAGATTACACCATCCCTAACTGGGCTGGGAAGCCTTTTTTTGCAGAGGGATGAACATTCACGTGGACAGCGCCAAAAATAACTCTTGCATCTCTAAACACAGGGACAGACAGATGCTCAGATGAGCTTTCAAGCAGGATCGGACAAGAGTTATGTATTTTACTCATCTTCACAGCAGTCTGCCTGTTTCCCAAAGTCCAGCCTTTGAAATTTGCTCAGGAAAGGGATATTTGTGGCACCACATGATTCTCCAGACTGACCACACTGAAGCCTGCCTCCTCTGAGTTTATAACTCTTGGGTCCCCTGGCGGCTTTGGTGCCAGTGGGGTGTGAGAGGGGATTAATGCTTAGGACAAGCTTTCCCTGCATTGGCATGAACCGTGTGGTACTGAGGGGTTCCCATGGCTGCCTTCTTGAGCAGGCCTTGCTGTCGTCTTCTGCCTGAAGCGGATGAAAGCAGAGATGCTTCTCTCTTCCTCTCTGAGTTGGGATACATGAAAGCTGTACGATCTCTTGCTTGGATTTATTCCTCACGCCCTGGTAGTTCAGATTTGTGCCTGAACAATTCATACTAGATTTGTATCATTCAGATTTGAAAGTTTAAATCAGCACCTGCTGGTCACCAGGGGAGAGTGACATGAGGCAGAGAGGGGCGGGAGGTGGGTCCTGCCGCGAGTCAGAAAGTGCTTCCAGTAGGCTGGGCGTGATAGCTCACCCTGTAATCCCAGCACTGTGAGAGGCCGAGGCAGGTGGAGTGCTTGAGCTCAGGAGTTCGAGACCAGACTGAACAAGAGTGAGACCCCATTGCTACTAAACAAATAGCTGGGTGTTGTGGGGAGCACCTGTAGTCCTGGGTACTCGGGAGGCTGAGGTAAGAAGATCGCTGGAGTCCAAGGAGGTTGCTGTGAGCTGTGATGATGCTATAGTACTCTACCCAGGGCAATGAAGTGACACTTGTGGAAGGAAGGAAGGAAGGAAGGAGGGAGGGAGGGAGGGAGAGAGGGAAAGAGGGAGGGAGGGAGAGAAGGAGGGTGGGAGGGAAGGAAGGGAGGGAGAGAGGGAGGGAAGGAGAGAGGGAGGGAGAGAGGGAAGGAAGGAAGAAAGAAAAAAAGGAAGTGCAGAAGTGCTTAGAGGAGACTTCATTTGGGGCCAGGAGGCTTTGGTTCCGGTTCTCCCACTGGGAGATGCGAGATCTCAGGCGAGGCAGGAAGCCCTCAGGGACCCCCACCTCACTGGCCAGAGGAGGACATTCTGGCTAAGGTGTCACAGCTGTGACTTTCTCAGCAGGAAAAAAAGGGAGGAGAGGCGACTTAGGCAGGGTAAACCGAGACCTTCGGGGCAGCATGTCCCAGCCTTTTCTATGGCTTGATGCACATCAAAATACAGCTATTAACTGCCACATTGGGGTAACCGAGGGGGCTTCTCTGGGCTGGAGGCACCACTGCGGGGACTCTGACTGCTGGGAAGGCGGAGAACATTCTGTCCTGGCCACACCAAGGAGATGCTCTGCTTCCGAGGATGGAGTTCTGGGAAATTGTGTGCACACCTCAAACTACATCCCAAATAAACAGGAACCGTACGAAACTGCGACACGTGTCGGGTCACCCCACAGCATTGTGATTTCACTCAGAGTGCCTGCTTTGAGGACTTTCTGGGAAATATCAAATTCCCTTGGCAAACTCTGTTCTTAGCACTCCTGCTTCCCGTGCTGGGGAGGAATGGCCCCGAAGTAGGGTCTCTGGAGGGGGGGAGATGGGGCCACAAAGGAGAAGGGAAGCCCCAAGCCCAAGAACCTTCACAACTTTATTGGCATTTGCAGCCACAGAGCACCCGGAGCACCTCCGTGGCTGTAGTCTTGCAACAGCTGAGAGAGTTCTCGTTCTCGAAGCTAATGTTTGAGCGAAGGGACCAAGCATCCCACTTGGGGTTCTGCCTGTCTCTCAGGCTTTTTCTTACTTTGTAAAAACAACTCTTTGAATGTGCCTTATTTATTTTTTCCATTCACCCCAAGAAGCGGTGAGGTCACTGGGCTAAGATAATTGCTGCACACCTGCAGGACGCAGGCCTGTGCCGTGAGCACGGTCAGGCCACTGT
This sequence comes from Perodicticus potto, assembly GCA_963574655.1. Classification (NCBI taxonomy): domain Eukaryota; kingdom Metazoa; phylum Chordata; class Mammalia; order Primates; family Lorisidae; genus Perodicticus; species Perodicticus potto. The sequence goes on from CAUYRH010169068.1 coordinate 28,788, forward strand.
AGGGCTCGGAACCGCACCAATCAGCAGGCCGTCCCCACTCCCACCCCGTAAACACCTGCAGAGGTCTGTCACTTGGGACAGGAGGGCCTATTAGAGTCCTTGTAATTGAGATGGGATGAGGGAGTTTACAATGGCTCCAGAGTGGGAGAGAAGGAGGCAGCTTAGATGACAGGAAACCATCTCCTTGACTTCATCGAGCAGATTGAGCAAGGTGGCCTGGGTAATAATGGGGTTAGCTAATCCTGATAGCAATAAGGGCAGGAGAGTCCATCATCGTAATCATGGCTAATGGATTCCAGGTGGAGAGATATAATGGTTCTCATTAGCATGGTTGTGTGCATCCTCGCGGACACACACATACATGCATGCACACTCGGGGAGACCCATTCCGCCCACATACCTGACTGTCAGATAAGAATAGCCCACCCCACAGAGCTGGATGGAGAGCATTGTCAATTATGCCTTCCCCATTTCCCCGTCCACAACATCCGTGCATATGTAATGGCTTCATTAACCTTGAGACTTCTGCCGATGAGTTGAAAACCCAGGCTTACACGGCCAATTAAGTGGCAGTACATTTTGCACAGAGTATGGAAGTACCTCTCTCTCCCCCTCCACGCTGCCTGACTTTTCGGCTGTATTTCATAAGTGTTAATGTAATGTTGCTGAAAGGAAATATGGCCCAGAGCAGGAAACTCCTCCCCACTCCCACCCCCACCCCTGGGATGCAGCTGTTCATTTGGTTTGGGTTGTTAATTCAAACCACTCCCAGGTGCCTATTTCATATTATCTCTTGTTTAGAACAAAATAAAATGAAACTGTCAAAACCCTTCTGCCTCGCTCAGCCCTGGGCTCAACAGTCCCATAAAGGGATGTGCTGCAAAGAAGCAACCGCTGAAACTTGCCTTTCCTCTGTGAGGAGTGCAGGCCTCGCTGTTCTCTGGGCCCTGCAGGGTAGATGCCCACCTGGAACCAGTGGACCTTTCTGGGGAGAGGCCTTAGTCGTAGTCCTTGCTCTGAACCTGCTTCCAGACCTTTGCTCCTGAGTCGCCTTCCAGGTGCAAACTCCCATTTCCCACTCACCTCCTGAGGCCTCCTCTCTTTCATTGAGCACTGTGATTTTCCTTTTGGACATGCGGTAAGTGTTCAATAAATGCTAGCCTTTAGAAATACTTCTACTTCATGAAACAAGTCACTTTTTTTTGGTACTCATAAAAAATATATTAGACTAAGGTTTCTGAAGTGATTTTCCTTGTGATTTGCATATATCCCACTATGTATTTAGAGCTACACACTTGGTTTTTTATATAGTGAATGTCTCCCTAAGTTGGACACTTACATTCTTTGCTGCGCGCCCTTGGCTACTCTGCCCTTGTGCCAGTAGCAGGTACTGAGAGGGGCTTAGAACTGGAGGAGAGGCTGAGGCTGAAGAATCTCTGCTTGGAGCCCTGGGGTCCCCCTGGAGAGAAGGGAGCATGGCCTTTAGGTTCTCAGCAGTTATGGTGCTTGCAACTGTTTTCTTTCTATCTAAAGTGATCTCTCGTTTTTAGCTGGTTGGGGTGATTCTGTTCTCACAGCTAGATTTCTGGGGCTTAGTTAAGTCTATGAGTGACTGTCACCCCCTTAGTGAGAAATGGTCTCTTACTGGCTAAACCAGAGCCTTGGCCCCAGCACCCTGTCTGCTCCAAGTCTCTGATGGTGGGAGGTCTGCACATTCTCCCAGCATGGCCCTGGTAATCTGTCGTTGGCTGTTGCAGAACAGCAGAGAGGCGGGTGTAGCTTCCTTATTTGGTGACTCTCTGAAAAGACCACCCCCAAAGAACCCTGCCTTCACCTTCCTCATCAGGCTCTGCTTCTCTCTCTCTGAATCCCCCTGGCTTCCTCTCCATGATAGCCAGCAAGCAAGGGAGGGTGAGGCCAAAGTGGCTACATCATGCTGTAGTAAATGGAAAATTCTGGAAAACAGGATTACGGCAAATGGCAGCCTTGAACAACTAAGTGGGCTGCTTTTTTGTTATTGTTGTTATTTCTTCGTATCCTTGCAAGAATCTGGCCACCTTAGACTGATGTCTGTGCTGTTCTGAAAATTGCTCAGAAACAAAGACCATTGTGCTCTGGAGAAGGAAACATAGCATTTTGTGTCAGAGGGCACATTTTCTATTTTGAGCAGCTTTTTCTGTAGCCTGGGGCCTGATTGATTTTGGGTTCAGACTAACATCTTGGCCTGGGGTCTTGTGGAAAGTTGGAAGAAGTTAAAAAAACAATTCAGACCTGAAGCCCTTGTTTTTTGAGAATTGACCTTCCATCTGTTGACAATCAAATACTGAACCTATTAAGAGTGGCAGGTCCCCAAGCAGGGAGGAAGGAAGGAATTTCCCATAATCCCCGGAGACAAAGGACCTTTTGACTACACCTGGGGATGAAGGGTGACCAGCCTGGGTCAGACCGAGCTGGGGGTCAGATGAGCACGGAAGTAGCAGGTGGGCGGAGATGGCCGTCCCCTAGCTACATTCAGATTTGCCATAGGAGGGGGAGTGGGGAGAAGGAGAACATAACAGTGATTAGCTGCGAAACCCTACAGGATTCTGATGCATGCCCCGCCTGGTCTCCTTCGGCCCCTACATCTGTGCTTTCCATGGTCTGTGTGTCACCGCTCCTCCAGAGCAGGGAGCCTGTCTCCTTCATCTCTGAATGGCCTGGCACATAGCAGACACTCAGTGAGCATTCAGAGTAAGTGTGGAGACCCAGCAAGACCACAGCTAGCTCCCACATTGCCTTTGCATGAATAAGAAATAGTCACTCCTTACAGGCTGTTGAACCCCAGTGGGCACATGGCTTGGCTAGCGAAGTACCCCTCCTTTGGCACCCTTGGCAAAGTGTCCGTGGGCTTTGGTCTGCACTCTCCAACTATGCCTGCCTTGTATTAGGAAGCTGGGGCACCACTAACTTCATCACAAGAGATGATTTGAAATTACAGTGAAAGATGTTGGCTGCACACAAGGAAAATTTGACAGTCGTGCAAAGTCAAAAAGATCATCAGAAAGCATCTAGTCTTTGCTCTCTGCTTTGCAAGTGAGAAAACAGGATCAGAGAGGGTAAGGGACTTGTTCAAGACCCGGTATATCTTCTGTTATATCTCAGAGCCTCCCTCGACTGTGAGATTAGACTCTACACTTGCCCAACTTTGGGATTTTGTTATTGACTGTTGAAAGTGCAATAGTGAGTCCTGTCTGAATTCCTGATAAGCTGTAGGAAGGCCTGACCCGGCCTGTCCCCCGTGACCACCTTTATCTCCCTTCCTCCGCTGCACACCTTTGGTCTTGATGTACCTCCACACCAATTTTATACTTTTTTTTTGTTTCCAAGTACCATATATGACTTTTCAAAATAGGAAATTAGAGGCTATCTAATTCCCTAGATTCCCTAGAAAGTAAAAATCAATTAATGGCAAAAGTCACATAGATATCAAACTAAAACAGACTCCCCCGTCGCCCCCCCCACCCCCGACTGCGAATCAAACAAGGCAACTAGAGTGAATGCACAGAAATTTAATTTTAACCATTAGGCCACAGATGCAGGGTTAGAACTCTGGAAACAAAGGCACCCAGCCTTGACTGGGGGCCTACTCTGTGGTGGCCATCATGCTGTGTTCCTCAAACATGAGAGTATTCTCATTGAATCCTCATGAGAACCTCAGGGTCAGTTGCGAATAACTGCAATGGATACTTATTGGATTAGTGATTAAATGAATAGATAAATGAATGACTGTTAATTATACTTAATCTGCTTATTCTAGTTATCTAGACATGGCCCATATCATCTGCATTGCTCTGAAGAATCCTTGTCCTTTTACTGTGTTTCTTCCTGTTTCCTATTCATTGTGGTGCCGGCTGCACCACGACCCACCACTGTGCAGACCGAGTGAGAGGACCAGGTTCCCCTCCCTAATGGCTTGATGGAAGCCATGACTCCAAACCTCAGAGTATAAAAAGTAGGTTTCATGAATTTCTCAACTCAAGCTCTCAATCCTAGTGTATAAACAATAATCCGTACATTTATTTTCTTAGGTTTCCAGAGAAGCATTGGGAAGGTAGAGGGATTGTGTGATTTTTTATTCCTTCTTCACAGAAGTTACATTCCCATCAGGGGGAAAATTATCCTGTGCTCCAGGGATAAGGTAGAATAATGTTGCTGTGTTTGGGTTAGAATTTCTTTCTCTTTCTCTTTTGACCAGCTATTTACATGGTTTACATCAACCCTTTCTGTTTCAGTTTATTCAGCTGTAGAATGGGGCAATTCTACCTGCTCAGCTGGCTTCAGGGGTATGATGTTCTGCTGATTTTGTGTGATATGTGGGAATATGTGCATAGGAGAAGGATGAGCTGACTAGACTTAGGTTCTAATCTGATACCAACTTCACACCTGATCTTAACTCTGGAGTCCTGAGAAAACACAGTAGGGTTTTCATTCCAGAAGGCTCCCTGTAAAAGGACACTCCCAAGAAATGGATCTACCATTTCTCCACTTGCAAAATGGAAAAAAGAACAATCTCTCTCTTACTACCTTTCTATGTGGTTGTAGGCAATGAAATGTATGGTAGAAATGAACGTGGTCTGTGAATGATAATGTGCTACCCAGGCCAAGTGGATTATAACTATGATTATGCTTGTTGCTTGTTTTGCTAAAGCTTCTGTAGCTTGTGGATGAATCATTTGAAAATTAAAGTTTTGTGGTTCTGTTTATTTGGTTCATAGTTTGTGATTTAGTTCTCAACTTGGCATGAACAGATGGTTTTGGAACATCCAACTATTTTAAACACATACTATTATTTCTCAAAGCCATAGTCTCGGGCAGTTTGAATGTTGGTTCAAGTTCACCAAAAGGCAAGAGGTGTTTGGTGGCCCTCAGAGGAAAGAGAATCTTTTCAAGGTGGAACTGGGAAGAGGAAGAGGAAGAAGAGACAAAGGCGAGGAGGAAGAAAGTGCCACGTATTGGAGCTTGGCCATGGAGATGGGCCAGAGATGAATTAATCACAACATGCTGCAAAACCCCAACGAAACAAAACCCCCCACAGCAAATAAAAGGGCCTGGCTTTCATTTAGCAGTCAATCAAATGGCAAAGAAACCGTAGGCCTCTTTATGATGAGGAAACCAGATATTTCATCTAGTCAGGTCTGTAGTAAGTCAAGGGAAAGAAGCAGCGTAATGACCAGGCTTGTCCGTGATGATTTGGCTTGTAGCAATCATCAGAGCCTTGGACTGCAGCGAGAAAGATCCAAGGATGCGCAGGGAGCCACATGCACCGTGTCATGCTCTGTGCAGTGTAAACAGTGGGACATATGGGCACCTCATGTTCTTGTACCCTAGAGTGGAGAAGAAACAAGGCCCGTGGAAAGATGAGCCAAGCCTGGGGAGTGAGTTGGAAGAGGCAGCAGATAGATGATGAAGATGTTTAGATAGTGCATTGTCTCCTCCTGAAAGGGGGAAAGGGTTGCATGGGCTGGATATTTCCACAGACCTGAGATTTACATCCTTTCTAAAACATCATGTTCCAATTTATTCATTCTCTAACAATAGGGGAACGGAGGGGGGTGGGGAATCTGAGTGGGGGTGGTGGTGATGGTGGTGGCAGTGTCTGCAGAAGCTGTGTGTGGGGAGTTTTTTGCTCCTCAGAGGAGCTGTTTGATCAAGGCAGACAAAGTGTGATAGTAGTCATTGTTTCTGTCTGCTTAGCACACATGCATTCTCCTCCTCTCCGTTGGTAGCACAAACTGCCTTTCATGGGACTGAGCCTACATTAGTCTTAATACTGCCTCTTCCTGGCTATATGATTGTTTAAGGAATTAGCATATGGCACCAGCTGGACCAATGGGAGTCCTTCTCTGAGGTTGATATATGGATGCTGGGAGAAGGAAACTGGCCCTCCATCCAGTGGGAGAGCCAATCTTTGAAGTTTAGTGTTTGGAGATTCTGGTGACTGCCTTTCCTACTTCATGGAGAGAGCTTCCCACTGCAGGAACAAGCTAGGTCATCATCCAGAGAGTAGCAGAGCTGGAGGTGGAGAAAGAGCCTGATGACATCGTCTGAGCCCTCTGATCCATCATACTGGGGGCCAGATGTATCTCCAGTTAAAAGAGCTCCCAAAGCCTTTTTGTTTGTGTAAGCTAGTGAGAGCTGGGTTTCTGTTACCTGAACTTGCACAGTCAGGAGAAGGACAGGGTGAGGATGGCAGTTGGGCGAAGGTAGGTTTGAGCAAGCGAGACATGAATAGAAGGAAGCATGATCCAACTGCCCTCTGTAGGAAGTAGGAGCCTACTCTGGTTCTCTGAGGCTTCATAGAGCCTGTGCTCTGGGGAGGGACACTCATTGTAGAAAGGCAGATCTGCTTTCATTGGGGAAGCAGTCCTGTGGCCCCTGGAGTGTGAATGTCTACATATGTTTAGGTTCCATACAGCTCCCATCCCTTGCACGCCCCTCCCTGGCCAAGCAAAAATACCCATGAAGAAAGTCATTAGTTAAGATGCTGAGGTTAAGTCTGTGGGCTTAGGAGTCAGATGAACTTTGATTTCTAACCTCAGCCCTTACTAGTAGAATGGCCTTGGGAAGATTACTTAAGCTCTTTACCTCAGTTTCTTTGTCTCTAAAAAGGTAGAACCTGTGTAGTTGACCATATCCCTACATTGACCACCCCCTTAAGTTGACCTAATATTCTTAGACTGGACATGTAACACTTGTACGTATCAGCACGATAGGCCTAGTTTTTTATGTTGACCAGTTTGTTACAGTCCCTTGGGTGGTCAACTTACAGAGGTTCTGTTGTAATTACATTCATTTCAAAGGATTGTTTTGAGGATCCAATTAGCCAATACATGTGAAGAGATTTCCACCATGAAAAACACCTGGCAATAACATATTCAGTGTCCCATGAATGGAGAATGGTGAAATAGATTATTAAAAATCCATGAATGAAATTGAGCAATTCAAAGCATGGAAGTGATTTAGTAACTTGGAAGAACCTCATTAGTATGCTTTTTTTTATAAGTATGTTTTTAAGATTTTTTTTCTTAGTGATTAAAACTTTGATTAAAAGTTTATTTAATTAAGAAAAAAGAAGTTGTAGGCTCTATACCCCAAATAATTGAAAGCAAGGATGTGAAGAGATATTTACAGGCCCATGTTTATTAGTAGCAACATTCACAATACTAAAAGGTAGAAGCAAACCAAGTGTCCACTGATGGATGAGTGGATAAATAAAATGTGCTATATAAAAGGGATATTAGCCTTAAAAAGGAAGGAAATTCTGGCTCGACGCCTGTGGCTCAACGGGCTAGGGTGCCAGCCACGTACACCTGAGCTGGCGGGTTCGAATCCAGCCTGGGCCCGCCAAACAACAATGACGGCTGCAACCAAAAATGGCCGGGCGTTGTGGCGGGCGCCTGTAGTCCCAGCTATTTGGGAGGCAGAGGCAGGGGACTCACTTGACCCCAGGAATTGGAGGTTGCTGTGAGCTGTGATGACACGGCACTCTATCCAGGGTGGCAGCTTGAGGCTCTGTCTCAAAAAAATAAAAAATAAATAAAAAAGGAAGGAAATTCTGATACAGGCTACAACAAGGAGGAGCCTTAAAAACATTATACTAAGTGCAATAAGACAGTCACAAAAGGAAAAATACCTTATAATTCCACCCATATAAGGTACTGGATTAGTCAAACTCGCAGAGATACAAAGTAGAGTGATGATTTCCAGGGACTGGGGGAAGGGAGAATGGGGAGTTACCATTTAATGGGTACAGAGCTTGAGTTTTGAAAGATGAAATAGCTGGGTGGTGCCTGTTGCTCAAGGAGTAAGCCGCCAGCCCCATATACTGGAGGTGGTGGGTTCAAACCCACCCTAGACCAAAAAAAAAAAAAAAAAAAAAAAAAGAAAGATGCAGTAACTTCTGTGAGTGGATGTTGGTGATGACTATACAACTATGTGAGTGAATATGCTTACTGCCATTCAACTGTGTACTTAAAAAGGACAAAAATGGTATTTTACCTGAATTTTAAAAATAATTTAAAAGAGAAATTAGAGGTGTGTATGCAGTAAAAATGTATTTTCATTTTAATAAAGGTACATAAGTTTTATGCGCATGTGATGAGCAAAGGCAGTAGCTACGAAGGACTGTCTGGCAAAGCGTTCACAGGGCTCTGGGGGGGTTAGAGGCCTGGAGGGGCAGGTACCACTTTAGACACCTTTATTACAATGATCAATTAGTCTTGCCATTTCCATGTCTGATATTACACGGTAACCGTTTGCGTCATACTTTTACGCTTTCCAAGTGCCTTTGCAGAGTATCAATTGCTATAGCTGTTTTGGAAAACCGTTTGCCAGTTCCTCAATGGCTGAACATAGAGGTGCCGTATAATCCGTCAGTCTCATTCCCAGGTATGTACTGAAGGGAACTGAACACATCAGTCCACACAAAAATGTGCACATGAATCTTCACAGCAGCTTTATTCATAAAAGCCCTAAACTGGAAACAGCTTGAATGCCCATCAGCTGAGTGGTAAATAAATGAATGGACAGTAAGACATGAGGTCCCCATACCGTGGAATATTATCCAGCACTAAAAAAGAACGAGATACTGACATGGGCCACCGTGTGGATGAAACTTGGAAACATTATGCTAAGGGCAAGAAGCCAGATACCAAAGACCACATATCATAGGATTTCATTTATATAAATGTCCAGAATAGGCAAATCTGGAGAAACAGAAAGGAGATGAATAGATGCCAGGGGCTTGGGGAGCCAGAGGGCTGGGATGACAGCTAGTGGTGTGGGCTTTTTTTTATTACAGTATTGAAAATGTTCTAAAATGGATGTAGGTGATGGATGCACAACTCTGTGAACTTACTAAAAACCACTGAAGCATGCACTTTAAATGGGTGAATTGCCAGATGTGTGAATTATATCTCAATGCAGCTGTTGTAAAACAAAACAATCAAAACAAAACCTTTTTATGAGTTATGCAATTAGTCGTTTATATCAACCTTGAGAGTCTGATATTAGATGAAAAAATAATCTAGACCCATTAGCTCTCTTGAGAAGGAAAGGCTATACCAAAGTCTTGGGCTAACTGAGCATACTTTTTTCATAATCTTCTCCAGTAAAAAGGACACGAGAGAGAGCAACCCAAATGTTGCTCAGTTAGGGAATAAACTAATGATCCGTGGCATGTCCACATGATGGAACATGACCCAGCAATCCAGAGAAACAAAGTACTCACATATGTACACACGACAACCTGGGTGAAGCTCAGATGCACTGTGCCACGTGAAGAAGCCAGACACAGAAGGCTAGGTAGCATCTGATTTCCTTCATGATGTTCTGGAAAAGGCAAATCCATGGGGACTGACAGCAGATCAGCGGTGGCCAGGAGTTCTAGGGTGGGGGGAGGGCTTGATTTTCCAAGGGGCACTTTTCCAAGTGAACTTTTTAGAATGATGGAAATGTTCTGTATCCTGACTACATGGTGGCTACACGATTGTATATATTTATTAAAACTCATAGAACTGTAGGCTAAAAATGGTGACTTTTACTGTTTGTGAATTATAACTTAAAAAATGGGTGAAGGGGATACGAAAATGCACTTGGATATTCAGGTGGGTGGATGGGCTCTGAAAAGAGGTGTCTGTTCAAGTAATGGGGGATGCACTATGGTGCCGTGACCACATGTAACCCATAGGTCAGCTGGAGATCCAGCCTGGGAATCCCCACTGCCTTCCCAAGGACACTTGTCTTGCTATCCCTCTGCCTCTAGCATCTGCACACACATTGTGCTTTTTGCCCCATGTTACCGGGCATTGAGGGCTTGGCCGATTTCTGGGGAGGCCCGCCCTAAGACGCCTCTGCTGTGGGCTGCCGTCCTTGCCTTCACTCCTGCTTCCCATCCCCTCCTGGTTTGCTTATGGGAACTCTGCATTCTTTTCTCTTTGTTATATAGAGCTTTCCCCAGATCCTTCTCCCCGGAGACGTACTCCAAACCGATCCAGGTACTTTCCAGAACAAGGAGCTGCCTTTCATTTAGGATGTCTTGGGTATGATACATCACAACTTATTTTCTCCCAATTGCATTCGATAACTGGGTCCTAATCACTGCTTGTCAGCACAGACGTGTGGCCCCACTCATTGCTGAGTTCCAGTCCTCCCAAAAGAACTCTGTAAGGACCCAGCCCCAGTCCCGGCTTCAGCTCTCTGGTGCCATTTGTCTCACAGGCAACTGAGACTGTCACTGCCAGGGCTCTGAAAGGCAGGTTCTCGCAGAAGCTCTGTGACACTCCAGTTTCTCTCCTCCCTTCCACAGCCTGCCTTTAAAATTCATCACAGCAATTTGCACTCGGTGTTGCCTCTTGTCCAGGCTTTTCTTCATGCTCGCTGCACCCCACCCCTCCTGCCACTTCCTCCATTTGTCATCTCTGTCAGAAAACAGGCCCTGATTGTCTCAGGCCCACAGCTTCAGCCTGTGCCACTGTCATTGGGCTAAGTAGTGGCCGGGCGGCATGAATCCCAAGGTTTTTCTGGGGAGTGGCAGCCTGCTTCCCAAGTGGCCTCCCTCTCTTGCACCCCAGGAGCCGCCCTGGGTGCCCATCTCCAGCCCGGCCTTCTCTCCTTTCCCTTGTCTCTAAGTGAGTGAGCATGAAGCAATTTCCTCTTTTCACAGGGGCTCCATGGCAGGCAGATTAATGGACGTAAGCCCAGCACAGAGACCCGCCTGCCGAAACATCTGCAGCACATTCAGTGGTCTCCACAGCGGGCCATGGAGGGATGGTCGGGGCAACAAAAGACACCAAGCTGCACAGTCAGATTTGCAGCAGTGGCTTGAGCCCTCATCTGACCCCAGGTTCCACTGCAGAGATGATCTTTCACCTTCTGCTCCTCCTATCCCACACCCAACACTGCCCTCTTAGCAAGACTCCCTCTCTCAGAAAGCCAGCTCTGAGGCTCCTGGACGCTTTAGAAATAAAGAACTAGCAATGGCTAGTGGCCCATGCCATAAACACCTAGTCTAGAATGCCCCCATTAAGGCTTTAGCATGGGCTGCGGTGGACCTGGGCAGAGCTCTTGGGGCTTCTGGTTAGCAGGCACAATGCCAGACCCTCTGTGGCCCCATGCTCTGTTATAAAACCACAAGGCAAGGGCAGGATGAGTGGGTGTTTTTAGGAGGCTCATTCTTTTCCTTCCTTCATCGCAGTTCTTAACAAACTAGTGCTCAGTACTCACTCCTCAAAATGGGAAACAGATGGTCCTAGTGTGGGCCTTGGGGATATTTGCTTTGGAAACACCCAGCATGACAGGGTCTGTGAAAGAATTCTCAGCAGCTGGGGTCCCTATGGGCCTAGCCAGGTGTCCAGGGAGCTGGTTTTCCCTTAAAAAGGTAGTTGCCAACTCTGGAGTTTCCCTGGAGGGCTTTGCAGCCATGACTGTGGTATCAGAAGCAGAGAGTGATCTTGTGAGTTACCACTCTCTACCCCCTTGATGAAGTGGAGTTGTTATTTCCCCTTTGCAGTATCTCCTCCCCAAGTGCTGGTTCATAATTATCATGGTTCAAACTTATCATGCCTTGGATTTCTCACTGGCAGAATTCTCCAGCCTGTTGGGATGCATGCTGTTCTCTGTAGGCTCCTGTGTCTGATTTGCCCAGCTTAGTTGGTCAATTCCTGGAGGACAGACAGCTAAGGCCCAGCATAGTACCATGGCTAGGTATTTTGAAAAGGAATTATAGTAGTTTTGCAGAGCCTTGAAGCATTTTGGTCATATAGTCACACAGACAAAGACACACACACACACACACACTTCACAGATATTTTCATTTTATCTTTGCCATGTTGATTCTCTTAGATAACATGTATTTTGACCTTTTAGGATGGTGGCAGCAGTTTCAATTAGGAAAACATCCAGGCTTCTAATCAGATTGTTTTATTCAATGCCTTTAATTTTATGAGGTGGGACAATTAAGCTGGATAATTCATCCTAGAAAAAGTGCTACGTACCTCATTGCTGAATATCACTATGGTCACCTTCTAAGTACTTCCCTGGGGAAGCTATGCCCTGATGCTAGCACCTAGTTTACCCTTCAAAGCACATTTCCTAGGATGAGTTCACAAACTTGTTAGACCTCATACAACAATAGCTGTGATGGCCATTCCAGAAAAAGAGTTCCAAAGGGTTGACTAGGCACTAGTGTGGGCACATAGCTTCCCAAGGGGAGTACTTCAAAGGTGACTGTTACAATATTCAACAATGAGGTACATAGCACTTTTTTTAGGATGAGTTCTCAAACTTAATTGTCCAACCTTGTTAATTTTTATTTTGTCTGATATCAATATAACTGTATTGACTCTATTCTTATTAGCATTTGATTGCCTTTTTAAAATTCCTTTTGTTTTTAACCTGTCTGTTATTTTGCTTCCAGACTGCATTGTGAGTAGCATCCAGCTGGATTTTAAAAATCTAAAAGTCTTTGACTTTTCATAAAAGAATTTTATCTATTTATGTTTATTGTTATTATGAGTATATTTAGCCTTATTTCTGACATTTTACTTCATGTTTTCTACTGACTGCAAATTATTAATGTCTGTTTTCCTTTCATGTCTTTGGATAGAATTTCTGAATTGTCATTAAACTCATTTTTTTCTCTCCAAAGTTTAGAAGTTACATATACTATTTCTCATGTTTGGGGATAAGGATGGCACTGGACCAAGAGGCAGGAGACAGAGCTCTTTTCCTTAGTGTAGCCATTAACTTATTGTGCGACTTTTAGTTAAGTTAGTTTCTAGCTTTGGACTTCAGGTACCCTCTACCATAATGAGATGGCTGTATTAAATGATTATCTATCCAGTGTTAATATGCTATGATTTAGCAGTTGAGAGAAATCTAGGGGAAGTTCTATCTGTTTAGGGAATGTGAACCTTCAAAATTGGAGGGAATATCTCCACCACCACTCTTCAGTGAAGTATCTGGCTATAAGGTGAACTCACACTTGAGCCTTGTTGACACAGTTCACCTTTACAGGGAAAAGTTAGGCTCAGCTCCTCCCTCATCTGGGATGATCACGTAGGATGTTTGTTACTCATCAGGGCCTTTATAAAAATTTTCACTCTATCACATGTTTTATTGTACAATAGAAACATTTATCATTCAGCAAACATGATGTGCTACTCTATATTTCTAAGTCCCTTGGCAGTTAGGTAGATTGTGTGATTAAGTTTGGTTAGTGAGCCAAAGTCATTTCACATTGTGAAAAGTATTTCGCTTTGGGGTTAAAGCATTTAAGAGCTAGAATCAGACCTCTCAGCCCTCTCCCCTGCTGCACTGACCAAGGAGATGTACAAAGGGTACAGCTCCATCACCCTGGGTCTCTGAGTAATTACATGGCTCAGAGTTCTCTGCTGACCTCCTTCGGACAGGTTGCATTGACAAGAAATAAACTTAGGTTAAGCCATAGGATTTTTTTTTTCCCCAACAGAGTAGCCTAGCCCATCCTAACTAATAATATGCTGTAAATATATGGAGGGCATTATTAAGTATGTGCAAGTTCTGTCTTATCAACTTGGATATAAAGGGCTCAAAGAACAGGGGGTGACTAACATATTTAACTCATTCCTCTCACCCTAGTACTAGTAACTGAAGCTGTCAGAACCCAATTACAATTTTGCAAAGCCCCACATCTCAGAAATGCACCCCTTGGCTTGGTGCCTGTGGCTCAAGCAGCTAAGGTGCCAGCTACATACACGTGAGCTGGCAGATCAAATCCAGCCTGGGACCGCCAAACAACAATGACGGCTGCCACCAAGAAACACACCCCAAACTAGCACAGAGGCACTTCTCTAGTCTATCCCTCCTCGTATGTAAAATCTTTACTAGCCTTCTATGGCACATGGGATAAGGTTCCAAATCCTTGACATGATCCTTGGATCTGGCTCAGCCTGGGCCTGGCTCTTACTCTCACTAGACTCATTTCTCATGGGTCTCCCCCACATGCACTTTGTTCCAGCCACACTTGTCCTCTCAGTTCCTTGAACATGCCTCGTTCCTTCCTGCCTCAGGACATTTGCAAAAGCTCTTCCTTGGCCAAGAATGCCATATCCGCATCTTTTCACCTACCTAAGTCCCAGTCGTCTTTCAGGTTTTACCTTCCTCAGGAATATCTGTTTTTCATGACCTCCCCAAACTAGGTTATGTGCTTTTACTTTACCCTCTGCTTCCACCCTCAGGGCATCATCTCATTGTAAGTAAACAATCCATTGCACAATCATTTGTTTAATGTCTCTCTTCACACTAAGCTATAAAGCCTAAAGGGCAGGAATTATGTTCCTATAGGGCCCTCACACAATTTCTGGTACTCAGAGGACTCTTAACACATGGGGCATAATCAGTGATTGTGATTTAATACTGAGATGAATGAATGGATGGTCAGTTCTCAGGGTGTAAATCAATTTCCCCTAAACTTTAGTCTATGTCAGTCAGAATCACCTAGCAGCTGGTGTCAGCCACATACACCAGAGCTGGCAAACAACAATGACAACTACAACCAAAAAATAGCCAGGTGTTGGCTGCCAAACAACAATGACAACTACATTGGCTGCCAAACAACAATGACAACTGCCCAGGCCTGCCAAACAACAATGACAACTACAACCAAAAAATAGCCAGGTGTTGTGGTGGGCACCTGTAGTCCCAGCTACTTGGGAGGCTGAGGCAAGAGAATCGCTTAAGCCCAAGAGTTTGAGGTTGCTGTGAGCTGTGACAACATGGCACTCTACTGAGGGTGACATAGTGAGATTGTGTATCAAAATAAAAATAAATAAATAAATAAAATTGAAGTAAAATATACATACACTGCATTTTCCATTTTAACCATTTGTAAGTGTGCAATTCAGTGGCATTAAGGATAGTCACTTTGTTATGCAACTATCACCACCACCCATCCACAGAATACCTTTGGTCTTGCTGAAGCTCTCTACCCATTAAACAATAATCTCCCTGAACCCAATCTGCCCAGCTTCTGGCAACCACCATTCAACTTTCTGTCTCTATGAATTTGCCTCCTTCTAGAGGGCTTTTTAAAACACAAATTGCTGGGCTAGACTCCCAAAGCTTCTGATTTAGTAGATGTGGTGTGGAGCCTAAGAATTTACATTTCCTTTTTTTTCTTTTAAAATAATTTGTTCTTTTTTTTCTTCTTTTTTTAAACTCCTCAAATCCCATAACAGATTAAGATTAAACTTCTAGTAAGTTCTCTTGAAAAGCTCTGCTCTAAAACATCCCTAGGTTGACACCTCCTACTGAGTTTTTATCATATCTCCTGTACACATTAGGAATTCAGAAAACGTTGGTGGCAGATGGGTTGATTATGCTCACTTATCCACGTAAGAACAAGTGAATTCTTTACACTGAGGCATAGGATCTCAATGCTATTCATTATATGCAGCTGGAGAGATTAAAAATAAAAATACAAATGCCTGGGCCTCACTATACACAAATAGAATAAAGTCTTGAGGAGTGGGACCCAGGCATCAGAATTTGTTCAGATTTTCCAACTGATTCTACTGTGAAGCCAAGGTTGGAAATTACTGAGTTAAGGGACAGAAGTGCAGGAAGGAAGATCAAAAGAGGTGGATGGAAGTCAGAAAGGAAAACACCCCCAGGACACCCCTTGGTTTTTGTAGAAATGCTTTTGTGACTTCAGTGTGGAAATGATTCTTCACCTTCTGATTGCAAAAACCAGTTCTCTGGGGACTAGTTTTGCTATTCTCATAGGTTTGGATTAATGGGAAAAGATTCTCATATAGGAGTTGACCTCTTCCTAGTCAAATTCCCCTCGGGCTATTATTTCTGGACATCACATTGTATTTCCAGGAGTATACAAAGTTATATTCAGGTATATACTGCATTTTTCTTTTACCTCTGCTCTAATTCATAGCCGTCATCTTGGAGTTTTCTGGGCAACTTAGGATTATGTGGTATTTTCTGTATTCGTTTGTTTAAAGTAGGAAGATCTTTGGTCAACATGCAGAGCACCTAACTGAATTAAAGTTGCTGAAGTCTTCAACCTGAAAAAGAATCTGCTTACCAAGTTTCCTAATCTGAACAACTGAATCTTGGCAGCAATAGTCGTAGGTCACTCCTCCTCAAAGTGTGGTCCATAGACTGGTGCCAACCATGAACTGTAACGGTTCTGCAGTGAGACTGGTACAGGATCTGAGACTAAATATTTAGAAACATCTTTGGCAATCTGACAAATGATGTGACACCCAAGTATGCAATTAGTGGACTTGCCTTGGTGAACAGGAAAACGATCAATCAGGCATTGCTGGCCTGAGTGGTGAGTTGCAGGTGGCGTGAGCTGTGGATGTTACCGCCTCATAGGCAATTGATGTATAATTGCATGTTGATCTATAATTCAGCTACACTGCTATTTTTCATTTGTGTGTTCTAACAGGAACATGTATTTTGTTGTGACTCTCTTCAGTGTTTTTCTGATAACTACTGAAGTTGAGCTCCTCTGTTTGTGTTTATTGACCTTATGTGGATTCTATTTAAGTGCCTACTTAAGCATCTTGCCCATTTTTGTATTGGGTTTTATTCTTCGAATTGGACAGTAGTTTAATATTCTGGCTATAATTTTTTTGTTGTATATATGACCGATGGACATTAAAAAGAAGAGGTCCCTCACTCAGATGGCTTGAGAAACAAGATCACTGTGAATTAATCCTGCGGCCCTGTCCATGACAAAACTGTGTGGGTTTCTTTTTGAAGATCAGAGAAAGGAGCTAAGAATTGAGTTGACTCTGGAGCTCCTTAGTCAGAACTCTTAAAGTTGCAAGTATCAGATGCCCGATTCAAACTGGTTCAAGCAAGAAAAAGAATTCCAGTGGACAGCACTGGAATAGATCCAGGCATGTCTACATCTAGGTAGTCAAGGGCTCTCTCCACTAACCCTCCCAGTCTCTTCCTCAGCATCCTCTGTGTGGACTTTGTTCCCTGGAAAACTCTCTCTCTGTTGCAGAGAATGGGCCCCCAAACTCTAGGCTTATAAAGTGTTTGTTTGTACCAGCCTGAAAGATATCCTTTGATCTCAGTGTCTATGTATGTGAGCCCAGAGGACTTTGATTGGGCATGCTTAGGTTATAGGCCTACCATGGGACCATTCGAAGGTCTGGATCATTCTTCTTCTAGGAGAAACAAAACTCTGGGCCCAAGAGTCTCTACCAGGGAATGTACAATAGGGTAAAGGAGGGTCAGTTATCAAAGGAAAGGGATGCAGGGTGAACCCACAAATAATAGGCATCCACCATCCCAAATACGACAGCAAAGGGGAACCTTGGAAAGCTTTGGAGCAAGGCTTAGTGGTAGATGTTTGTGTGGAGGCAGAGGAGGAGGAAAGTGTAACGTGGCCAGTGTGGTGCTGGAAGGTAGCTCTCCAAAGAGGCAGGAGAAAGAAAAATCTATCAGAGAGGCCCCAAGTTTAGGCTAAAAGAGGCCAATTTAATATAATCAAGTGTAGTCAGTGAGTAATGTAGGGGAACTGTGCCAATAAGAAGAATAAATTAAAGATTGCTCCATTTTAAGAAGACTTTAGGAACTTAGCACGTTCAAAGAAAAAAAATCAATGCCCAGTAGAAATTTTCTTCAATCAGTTATGATAAAAAGATGAAGAAGTCTTTATTTCTATGTGCAAAATCTTTCTATTGCCCCACCAAGAGCTTCAACGCTCCCTGGGGTTGCTGCCCTGGTGGGACAAGGAAGTCCAGGTCTGTGAGCTTGTCTGTCTCAGTCTGGTCACCAGCAGGCTTGGACAGGATGTATCTATAACTAAGGCAGGCCATTGTAAGTCCTCTGTTAGTCTTGGGCACTTTCTCATTTTGACAGGCCCACCTCACATTCCATCAAAAATATTAAAGGCACTCACACTATAGGAAAATGTACTTTTTTGCCATAAAAAATCTCAAAGGATTTTTGTAATTTTGTTTTGGAAATTATATGGCAGTATGTCACTCATTTATTTTGTAATTAACCATGGTTTCTCAGATTTTGCAGCTAATCGTGCATGGCAAAGCAAAGAAATAAAAACCTAACCTACAAATTGTATTTAAGTGCTTTAAAATTTTAATGCATACTAAATTTAACAAGTAATGACATTCATATATGTGAATTAAACATTTTATTATTTTTAGTTTGTGCTTTGCTCTTAGTATTTCGGAACCAATGATATTTCAGATCTTAAGTACTTTTGTGATAACTTCTCCAAAGATTGTGGGGCCCAGTGCCTAGAGCACTCTTTGTATGTGAGTGCTGGACTCACATACAAAGGGCTGGCACATGGCAGGCTGGACAAAGCCTGCTGTAGATGTTGGGGATCTGATGTTGAATGAAGGACACAGTCCTTTCCCTTCTGAATTCAAGGCTCACTAGAGCCTTACCTTCAGCTTAAGACCTCATTAAGCAGATGGGTGCTGGGTTTTTTCAGCCAACTGTCTTTTTATAAAAGAGTTCTGGTTCAGGGATACCAGACTTGATATCATGGCCCAGAGTTTATGTCCAGGCTGTACCCAAAGTACTAACCATAGAGCATGGAGGGATCATTTGACCTCTCAGGGACTTAATTTCCCCATCTGTGAGATGGAGCCAACAATATCAGTTCATCCTCACTTGTAGTTTTTTTTTTTTGAAGACTAAATGAGGAAATCTACAAACAAGTCCTTATTGAAAAACACCAGATGTCCCAATTAACGTAAGATAGAACCCTTCTCAATGCAGGCTACATTTTGGAATTATCTAGGGTGGTGGTTCTCAACCTATGGGTCGCGACATTAGGAAGGTTGAGAACCACTGATCTAGGGGCTTTTAAAAGAGGCTCAGCCTGGGCTCCACTTGAGACCAAGTCAATCAGAATTGCAGGGGAGTGAATGCATTGATTATTTTCTTTTTAGGGTAACTCCTCTTAATGTTCAGCTGATGTTGAGGACAGAGATGCCCAGTGAGGCTGCCAGGTCAGTGGTGGCAGTCACCGTGCCCAACCTAGACTAGTCCTGCAGGATGACTTGTCCAGCCTCTCGGCAATCAGTTATGTGAGTTTGGGAAAAGCCATCTGGGCTTGTGTTTCCCAGGCTTGCAGTTGCATCGGCCATGCACACGGGTGAGTTTGATCGTGGACAGTGAACTGGACTGATGCATAGCCCTGCCTGGCCTTACCTAATGTGTCAGTTCCTAAGACTGCTAAACCCACAAACTGGGTGGCTTAAAACAACAGAAATTTATTCTGGAGGCCGGAAGTCTGAAGTGTAGAGGTGGGCGGGGCCATGCTCACCCCGGAGGCTCTGAGGGAGGATCCTTCCTCACCTGGTCCAGCTGCTGGTGGCTCGAGGCGTTCAGGGCTCCGGGCAGCCTCATTCCAATCTCTGCCTGTCTCTATGTGACCTTCTCCTCTGTTTCTCCTCTGTTTGTTATTTTTTCTCCTTTCTTATCAGGACACTTGTCACTGGACTTAAGGCCCACCTACTTAACCCAGGATCATCTCCTCTTGAGATCCTTAACTTAATTATACTTGCAAACACTCTTTTTCCAAGTAAGGTCACATTCTTTGGTGCTGGGGTTAGGATTTAGGCCTATCTTGTGGTGTGGGGCACCGTGCAACCCACAGCCTTCCCAGATCACTTGACTCAGGGGCAGATGTCCTTCCCACCCTCATCCTTTTAGCACCCCCTCCAGTTCTCTTGCTTCTCATCAACATGCTGCTCATGGGAGGAGAATGTTAAGGATGTTACTAGGTTCGGACTAAATTACAATTTACAAAGGGATGGAGTGAGGACTTCTATATTCTAATGTCAGGGTTTGGTGGCTGGACTAAGAAAAACCTGCATTCTCACCAGAGGTGAGAGAGTCTTGCATTGATCGCCACGCCCCGGCCAGGCTGGAAATCGTATGTGTGGTGTTGCTTGGCTCTCAAGACAACCAGCCATTTATATTTGAGAAAATCGAGTATGACATAGTTTCTCAGGCAGATGAGATCAGAGGGTGAATTTATTTGGTTGGTGATTCCAGGAAGAGCTGGTGACAGAGTAGAGAGGGAAGTGGAAGGAAGCCCAAACCAAGTGTGCCAGGGAGCAGGATGGTGCTGAGGCCGCTGGGGACCTCCAGAGGTCAGGTAGAGTGAGGGGTAGGAAAGTTGGAATGCTGGGCTACCAACACCCACCTGGTGGGTTTAGAGCATTTGCAGAGACATTAACTCCAGCCTACCCTGCTGGGGGGGCAAGTAAAACAAGCAAAACAAGCTCTGATGGCCAGAGAGAGCCTCAGACAAATAGGTGGCAATAGAAAGCACTGGTGCCAAGGGAAAAAGGCGTAGGCTGAGGGGATCAGGGTGGGGCACCCAGGCTATCTGCCACACGACTCCAAAGCCTTTGCTTTTTCAGCCCTGACACCATGCCTTGCAGCTCGGGCAGGGCGTGTGTGTGTGTGTGCACGTGTGCATGTGTGCATGCATGCAGACTTGTGCTCTGATACCTGCCCTGCAACCAGTTCTTGCTGAAATCCCGTGCTGTTTGCAAGACTTCCTGAAGCCCAAGGACTTGGAGATCAAGTCCAGAAGGTTCTTCCCTTGGATGCTTCTGCAGTATGTGTTTTTGTGTGATGGGTTCTGTGTGACCCAGTGACATGCATCATACTTGAAATATTTCCACTGCTGACAAAATAAATCAACTTTGCCCACTGTAGCGCTCGGCTTATTAGGGGAAAATGGAAAAGGGGCATTAAATATTAATGCTGCATATTTTCCTCTCCCTTGGCACCTTCGTGCCGCTGATCACTGCCCAGCCAGCACGGCTTTCTGTCTTTTTTCTCCCGAGGATGATCAGGGACAGGTGGGACTGTGACAAGGCGGTGAGGGCCAGCACATGCGGTGGCACTCCCATGGGTCCTCTGGGCTCCCGCTCAGACAGCCCTGTCTCCGTCAGATGCCGAGCACTGTAGCGCCCTGAGACTTCATCCCTGCATGTGTGCAGCGTGGAAGCATTCACGGGAAGGAGAGACTGCAATTTCTTGAAGGAAGGGTGGCTTCAGAGGAGGCAGGTTGGGATAGATGAACCTCAGAGAGGCGGCTGATTAAGCCCGAGCTAACAGACAGGGGAGCCCTCTGGCTTTGCCTCTCAGGGTGTTAATTTTCAGTGAACATTCCACAAAGTCACTGTCACTTCTAAACCCAGACCGGTGAGGAGGTGTGTGTATGCAGCTTTTAGGTCCCAGAAAGAAATTCTTCTAGAGCTGCTGGTATTTTATTTGGCTAATTTGTGGAAACCTCTGCACAAAAATCAAAAGAAACCCCTAAGAGGAATTCTTTTTTTGAATGCTGGGTAGTTCGATTTCTTAGTTGTTTTTCAAATTAATTTTTTATTATACAAGTAATGCATTAATCCAATTTGGTAAAAATTAAATCATTATGCATAAGGCTGGAGCAGCTCCCTGCCAGCATCAGGTCCCGATGCCCCCCACCTGTCCCCCTTCCCTGGAAAGGGGGTGCTGCGTCTGACGGAACGTGACTGTGATGAGCTGCACTTGGGTGTGTGTGTGTGTGTCTGTGTGTGTGTTGGATGATTGTGATGAGCTGCACTTGGGCGTGTGTGTGTGTGTGTTGGATGATTGTGATGAGCTGCACTTGGGCGTGTGTGTGTTGGATGATTGTGATGAGCTGCACTTGGGTGTGTGTGTGTTGGATGACTGTGATGAGCTGCACTTGGGGGTGTGTGTGTGTGTGTTGGATGACTGTGATGAGCTACACTTGGGCATGTGTGTGTGTGTGTTGGATGATTGTGATGAGCTGCACTTGGGGGTGTGTGTGTGTGTGTGTGTTGGATGATTGTGATGAGCTGCACTTGGGTGTGTGTGTGTGTGTGTTGAATGATTGTGATCAGCTGCACTTGGGTGTGTGTGTGTGTGTTGGATGATTGTGATCAGCTGCACTTGGGTGTGTGTGTGTGTGTGTGTGTGTGTTGGATGATTGTGATGAGCTGCACTTGGGCCTGTGTGTGTGTGTTTTGGATGATTGTGATGAGCTGCACTTGGGCGTGTGTGTGTGTGTGTGTGTTGGATGATTGTGATGAGCTGCACTTGGGTGTGTGTGTGTGTGTGTGTTGGATGCCCCCTCTGAAAAGCACTGCCATCGTTTTCAGGTGAGATCTCTTGGACTCTGACCTCCTGACCGCTCTCTCTTATCCCCAGATGTCCCTCCTCTTCTACCCATGCCATTTACACAGGGGTCTGATGGATTCTTCCAATGACCATTTTAATCTGCATCTGTGCTCTGGAGACTTTGCGGGCTGTCTGTATCTTAAGGCATCAGAGCTGAGCGTCTCCATCTGGCTTTTAATCCCACCCTCTGTCACCCTCTGCCCACCTTGCTGCCTGGCCCCAGCCCTCTTATATCTAGTCAGGGCTGCTCTCCCCTGGGGCAGTGTAAACTTGCCTGTGTGGCTGTGCTGGGCCTTTGCACCTGCCGCTCCTCTCTGGATTATGCTCTTGTCCTCTGCAAAGACCTTTGTGTCCATGTTGGTGCTGCTGGCCTGTCTTCCTAGAGCTCATCTCTCATTAGCACAGGAGGGGTGGGGACTAAAAGTTCTCTGCAGGGTGAATTCGTTCATATTCTCTCCTCTGTCATGGCGACTCCTTTGGGGCAAGGTCAGTCTTCATGTTCATCATCATAATCACAGTTGTTGAGGCCTCCAATATGCCAGGCTTTGGGGACTTCCCATTTGTTATCTCACTTGGTCCCATTTCTGCTTATTTCTTGGCTGGGGATCTGTGAGTGGGAGAGGTTGTATCCCTTGTCAAAAGTCCCATAGCCAGTACAGGTCACAGGCAGGATCCGACCCCAGGGCTGACTCCAAGCACACACACAAAAAGAAACAAATAAGTGACGTGCCCCTGGCGCTTCATGTGCCCTTATTTTGCTTACTCGGTGGCCTGAGCCCACATCTGTACCCATGCACAGGACCTAAACGGTGAGCCCTCTATTCTGTGGTCCCTTTGCTCAGATGCTTGGAGTTAAGATCTGAAGGGGCTGGGGGAGGGCTGTCTGTCAGGTGGGCTGGGGCCTCTGGGGACCCCGGCAAGGCTGTCAGCAATTTAGGTTAAATGAGCGTCCAAAGGCCAGCGCTTCAGAAAGATCATGGGACGACATTATCCATGGTTGTTTACAAGCGAGAGTGAGAAACTCCTCAGTGACTTTCTTCAGGAGAGAAGGCACGTCCCTTGAGGGGAAATTAGGCAAATTGTGTGCCTGTTTGGGCCATGCAGGCTCCAGTCCTCATGGGGAAATTAACTTGTCACTGACTTGGCTGTCACTTGTGCTCTTTCCGTGGCCTCCCGTGTTTTCAGCATCATTGCAGCCTCAGGGAGATCTGTGCACATGATTCCTCACGCCCTGTGCTTGTATCTGGGCACAGGGTCTTCATTTAGGGGGTATCACAGTCGGGCTGGAATGTTCCAGCCCCTGCTCCAACGATTCGCTGTGCTCCCACAAAGGACAACGATACCCTGTCCTCTCATCTGCACCTGTCAAAGCCTCCTTCACCCTTTAGGGCCTGTAAGTTCTCCTCTGTTAAGCCACTGTCTATCACAGTGTTTTTTAACCTTTTTTATCTCACAGCACACTTGAACCTGTAGTTAAACTCCCATGGTATACTTAAATGATGTTGATCAAAAAAAAAAAAAAAAGAGTAAAAAAAAAAAAAAAAGAATCTACTTACTGTGCTTTGAACTTCTTTCAAAAATAATTTAACTAACGATCTTTAAAAATGTTCACAGCACACCTAAGAGCCTCCACAGCACTCCAGTTGAAAATCACTGCTCTGTTGCATTCTGTCTTTCCCACTTGGAAGGAAGGGCTGTGAGAGATTTATTTAACCCACCCCTTATTTTGATGATTTCCATTCTTCTCTATTACAAACCATGAAGGAATGAACATTTGCCTTGCACATCTTTGAAAACATCCTGGATTATTTATTTAAGGTAAAATTAGAAGTGAATTTGTTGAAAGTTGATAATGTTTAATTAATTCTTAACCAAGGGACATTTAATATCTGCCAAAGTATTATTCTAGACAAGAGGCTGATTGATAAACTGCAGCCTGCAGGCCAAATCTAGCTCATTGCCTGTTCTTTAAATAAAGTTTTATTGGAACATAGCATGCCCATCCATTTACATATGCTTTATAGTTGCTTTTTGCTCTCCAGTGGCACAGTCAAGTAGTTACAATGTATGAAACTGTATTTTTAACTACAGTGAAGGTTATTTCCTACAACACTTAAAGTATTTACTATCTGGCCTTTTACAAGGATAATAACACTGTTCTCAGGCAAGAATTTATATGGCTCCTGAGCTTGTGCTAAGTTTGAGAAAAAAGAGCAAGCATACATGTAAGGCCATTGGTGACCCTCCTAGGGTGAACTTCTAGATGTTGAATTCAATGCCAACTCTTCAATCTTTGCCTTCTTAACTCTTTTGCATATTTCAAACAATATACCACTTTGTGGGTATTGAAATTTTTACCTTTTCTGTCCTCAGCAACATTCTTCTCCAAGTCCCTGCAGAACTTCCTTTTTATCAGTCTGCAATATAGTCCAGTGGTTAAGAGCTACACAACTGGCCTAGCTTGAAATCCCAGCTCCTTTGTTTACTAGTATTTGACTTTAAGCCTCAATTTCACTTTCTGGAAAGTGAGTCTAATCAATACCTATGTTTGAGATGTTTCCCATCTCTAGATAACAAAAACACAGCTGTTGTGTCTCATGTACCTTTTCCAGCATCTCTTCCTTGTCTGCTTTCTTTGAAATGAGGGTGTTCCCAAGTTCTGTCTTTTCTTTCCTGCTTGACTGGCTGAGTCCCCTCTGCCCTCTCTGGGTTTCATATATAACTTTTCAGTATGAAACTTCTGTAAACTTCAAATCATTACATGGTGGTCAATAATACCCTAATTTAGAAACTCATGTAAACATTTGACTAAGGCCATCGTAAGACTTATAACAATAATTGTTAACCTTCTTCCTTATAAAAACTTAAACTTACAATAAAACCTTTATTTAATCTAAATATGTGTGTGTGTGTGTGTAAAACAATTTCTGATAATTTCCTTGGATTTAAATTTGCCAGGAAAAACATGAATCTAGTTTCTTCCAGCCAAAAGATGCTTCCAGGAGGTTTGAAGGCACATCAGTCTCATCTTCCAAATCATGGATCATCCTTCAAAGTATTTAACTGCAATCAATTATTGAGTTTTTAATGTTGCCTGATTTTCCTTACTCCCTAAAAAGAAACAAGAAACAAAGAGCAAGTGCACACACATATTCCAGGAGAGCTGGCACTCCTTATTGTGAGTCACTTATCATGATCCAAAAGATTTACTCAGAGGTATAATTAATTGGAACTTATTTCAGTGGAAGTTATTTCCCTTCATCTCATTACAGAAACAAAAGAAGATTATAGGCCAGGGGATCCATGAAGTTTCATGAGAGCCTATTGATGAATGAAGTTGGAAGGAGTTGACACACGGTCAGAGATGGTTAACATCCAGAAATTCTTACAAAGAAACAGCAATTCTTTTCCATTAATCCTGCCTTGCCTCTTTGATCTTGAATGGTACCATGGCTGCGAGTTAAATACAAAGCTACCCTGGCGTTAAAGGCCCTCAAAAATCTTGCCCTGCAGAAGGATTCTTTAAGAACTTAGACGATTAAAAATAACAACCACCACAATACTACTACTACTACTAATCATAATAATAATAAAAAAAAACAAAATCAGTCAAACAAACAAACCAATAAAACAAAAACCCAGAAAAGGGTGAACAAGCAGAGAATCCTTTAGGAAGGTTTTATAGCTATTAGATTTTGAATCTGCCATTTATATAAGGACACCCACATTAAACTTGTCACTCCAGTTACTGTGGATCCAGTTGGGACTATAAACTTTGTGACACAGTTGCTTCTTTTTGTAAGAGGAAGAAATTAAATGAAGGAGAGAGTTGGGAGAAGATACAGTTTGGGGGACACTTGAAGGATTTTTCTTTTGTACTTTTCATTTTTCCTAAGGTTTTAAGAGCTTCTCCAAAACTCCTGGAATTCCAGGAAGGAACTATTAGGGAAATTTGAAAGCCCCAACATCTGAGATGCCAAAAATTAGAAGGGCCTCAGCAGACATCTATTCTTGCTTTGTATTTATTATCTTCTAACCCTGCAAACTGACCTCCAAATATTTTAACATTCTTTTAACTCTTTTGGAAAGGGCCAAAGGCCTTAAAACATTCCTTTAATTCTGGAAATGGTGGGAGAAGAACAAGTGGACTGTAGGGTAAAGATGTTGTCACCCAGCTCAGCTGGTGGTCAGGTTCTGCGCTCAAAGTTGTCCAATTAAAGAAGTGAAAAATGTAAGCTCTGTTGGGAAAAAATGCAAATAAGGCGGCTTGGGGTTAAGATTTTGAGTGGTTTGGTGGTTAGAATTATGCTCTTGTTTATGGGGGGAAATGGATTTTTTAAAAAATCTATACACAGTCGGGTGAATTAGGCAACCATCTATTATGTAATTGAGTAACCACATAATCCACCATGATGGTGGTGAGGCTGGCCCAAGCCTTCACAAAGTTGAGGGACTCCTGCTTTTTGAGTCTTCTTACTTTGGCTCTTGAAAAAGCTAGAGTTTCGAGGAGTTCAGTGTCTCCCCAATGGTATCTCCCAGTGTTTTCCTTCCAACTTGAATTCTTGCTTTCGTTAGAGAAGGAAAACTTCCTCTGAAATAGGATATGTTGCGTTTGTCCACACTAGAGGGCTTACATTCCCGGGTTTGTAGCTGGACTGTTAGCCATGAGTCGTTAGAACAGAGGACAGGGAGGTTTCTACCATGGCTTGTGCAAATTGACATGTACGGGCACTGAGGCCATTGCATGTCATTCCACTGAGATATAAAGGATAGGTCCCCTTCCTCTTCCCGGCATTTCCAGTCGGGTGAAGGGATCTGGAAAATAAGATAGAATCCGCTGTTTTATGCTCCAGGGAGTTTCCACCTTCTCACCTGGCCCCAGCTGGAGGGGCAGGGGTGCGGCTGCAGAGGCCTGGGCGAGGCAGGGCTGGGAGCACAGGCCCAGAGGGAGGCCTGCATGTGTTTACACTGCTCACATTTTTTTTTTTCTTTTTTTGCAGGTTTTAGCTGGGGATGCATTTGAACCTGCCACCTCTGGTATATGGGGCCAGTGCCCTACTCCTTTAAGCCACAGGTGTCGCCACACTGTGCACATTCTAAAGGCTTCTTTTTTTAACTTTTTTTTTTTTTTTAGAGACAGAGTCTCACTTTGTCACCCTCGGTAGAGTGCTGTGGCGTCACACAGCTCACAGCAATCTCTAACTCCTGGGCTTAGGTGATTCTCTTGCCTCAGCCTCTAGAGTAGCTGGGACTACTGGCGCCCGCCACGGTGCCCGGCTATTTTTTGTTGTTGTTGTTGCAGTTTGGCTGGGGTGGGGTTTGAACCCGCTACCCTTGGTATATGGGGCCAGTGCCCTACCCACCGAGCCGCAGGCGCTGCCCCTGTGGCTTCTTACAGTGGCCACTACAATGCAATCCCCAGGTTCATCTTTAGGACTGAGGTGTTCATTCACTCAGTTGTTGACAGTGTTGTTTGCTGGAGAATCACAAGGAATTACCCTCAGCCAAAGGGAGCTTCCTTGCTCAAGCATATGCCCTGTCCCTGGAGTGGACTGTATGCAATGACTCGTCCATGCAGAGGAACAGGTCCTGGCTCCCCACCCAGATTCAGGACAATATCAAGGGCCCTCCCAGCTCCAGCGCTCCCATGGGACTGCCAGCGGCCACTGCCATGACTGTGCTGCAGTTCCGCACCTCCCTCTGCGCAGTCCTACTTCCTTCCTCTGCCCCCAGCCCCCAGCATAGGTCCTGGTCGTGTCCCCAAATGCACCTGTG
This sequence comes from Perodicticus potto, assembly GCA_963574655.1. Lineage (NCBI taxonomy): Eukaryota > Metazoa > Chordata > Mammalia > Primates > Lorisidae > Perodicticus > Perodicticus potto. The sequence continues at coordinate 56,790 of CAUYRH010169068.1, forward strand.
TCCAAATCCCAATCTCAGTCTGTTGTCCAGGGAAGCTGCCACTAACCCAAGTTGTACGCCTTTGCATTTCAAAGGGGCAGTAAATGAGAACTGGCCCCTGCATCGTGTTTCCGCTGCTGTGTGACTGCAACAGCGGCTTGGTGCCACAGTCACCCGTGTTTCTGGAAACAGGTCCGTAGGACCCCTGATATTGCTGATTTCAGTGGCACGACTAAAGCACCTTTGGGATGTCGGGGTGTTTCAGGTGGCCTGTCATCTTGCCTCAAATCTGCCTTTTAGCTACTCATTTCTTTTTCCCCGAGGCTGTTTTAGCTTTCCAAAGTTTTCTAATGAAAATCTCGTAAAGAACACATGTTTGCAGAGCCCATGTTCAAGGCCCAGCTCTGCCATTTACCAGCTGTGGGATTTTGGAGTTGACAAAGCACCTCTCTGGGCCCCAGAGTTCTCAGTTGGGAAGTGGGGCTTCGGAGATGTGATCTGCCCACATCACAGAGCAGTTGTGAAGCCCAGTAAAATGCTGGGTGGAACAGCAGTGGGAGCTGGGAGACGGCAGATAGGGAGGGTGACACCATAACACAGAACTTAGCATCTTAGCGGGACCTGGTCAACAGCCCAGCTGCGCCCTCCCAGAGAAGGGCTCAGAGAGAACTTAGAGAGGGGCCCCGGGAAGAACCTCTGGTTTTGAGGCCAGACCAAATGGATTCAAATTTCTACCAATCATTTGGTAAATTACTTACCTTCTTTGCACCTCAGTTTCCTTATCCATATATTAATATAACTGTAATCATAGGGTTGTTTGTGAAGATTACATGGAAGAATTAGGTCCACAGCATAGTTTTTTGTTACATTATTATTAATGAAAGTACATATTTTACTCAGATTTCCTTCATTTTCACCTGATGTTCTTTTTCTGTTCCCGGAGGCCATCCAGAATACCACATTATATTTCGTTGTCATGTCTCTTTAGTTTCCTCTTGGGTTTGACAGTTTCTCAGACTTTCTTATTTTTGATGATCTTGATGTTTTGAATAGTTCGGGTCAGATATTTTGTAGAATGTCCCTCGTTTGGGACTTGTTTCATGTTGTTCTTATGGCAGGACTGGTAGTATATGTTTTTGTGTGGTGACCACCGAGGTAAAGTGTCAATTTTCACTACAACATATCAAGAGTATAAAAAAAAAAGAGTATATACTATCAGCATGAATTACCATTTGTTACCCTTGATCACCTGGCTGAGGGAGTATTTGTTAGGTGTCTTCATTGTCTTTTCTTCCTGTTTCTGTGTTGTACTCTTTGGAACAAAGTTACTGTGTGCAGCCCATACCTAAGACGTGGTGCTTTGGTAGGAATGTTTTTGTGTCTCCCCCCATTCATGTTAAAATCTCAACCCACAAGGTTATGAAATTAGTAGGTGGGGCTATTAGGTCATTAGGGTGGGGCCCTCATGCATGAAATTAGTGCATAGCTTAGTTTTAAGAACCCAGCAAATGCTGGGTTTACCAGTGGCAAAGTGGAGTAGACTCCCAGGTCCATCAATTACAGGCCAAGGGACTTTAGGTGAAATGTTTAGGAACTCTCTTTGAGCCTCAGTTTACTTACCTGTAAAATGGATAAAACTACCCATTTTATATAGTAGTTTTGGAAGCTAATGAGAATGTAGGAGAAGGGCCTAGTACTAAGAGCTCTTATTATTGTTATCCTTTCTGAGAAAGTTTATCTTTTATTGAGGGCCCCAAATAAGTAGCAGCAAAACAAAGATCCAAAGAAGTTAAGTGCATTATTTCCCATAGTGGGTCCTGGAAAGAGTGGATCCCAGCCTTCTCACTGGTGGTGAGAAGATTGTTTCCTAGCAGGGAAGTAATACATGGAACTCGGCCACTCTCGGCTCGCGGCTCACTGTTTTCTGGGAATCCCCTGATGTCAGGATTTGCAACATGCAAACCTGGTCCAGAGCAGGGAGCCCTGCCAGGCCACAGACAAAGGCTCCTTTGTTCACCGAGATGCTTTAGCCGCTGCCTTGGCCAGCGGTCTGCCAGTTGGCCTTCAGTTGTCATGTGACCTCCACTACTTAGAGATGTTCAGATAGGGACTTGAGTCCTGGGCACTGTGTCACATCCACGGCCTTGGGAGGATATAGAAAGGTACATTTTCACCAGAGAATACCTATGCAGGTCCCATTACTTCCAGAGAAATCTGCCTTATACCAAGGCAGGAAGCAGTGTTGAAGGAGCCCTGGGCTCCGAGTCCACCCACCCTGTGTGGCAGGCCTCAGCCCTCTGTGGTGACATGGGACTGCTGGAGGTGGGGAAAAGAAGCTCATTCAATGTAGTTCAAATGAATACCAATGGTCTTCTTATAAATATTTAGGGACAGCTCCTGGGACCCAGTGGCAAGAAGTGCAGCCCAAACAGCCAGAACGAAGTCACCATTTCTTTCTGAGTCCCACAGGTGGCTGGCTGTGTCTGCCACTTCCTAGACTCTTGCTCTACTCACTTCCCTATAGATCAACTGTCCATGCGAGGCCTATGTGATGCTCTTTCTAACTTTACCTGCCCATGGCTTTGGCTGGCTGGGGCACTGATTCTAGACTTGACATTCTTGGCTCCTCACAACTCACCAATGTGACCAAGACCAACCAGCCCCTTGTTTAAATACCAGCGAGAGAGAGAGAGAGAGAGAGAGAGAGAGAGAAAGAGAGAGAGAGAGAGATAGATAGATATTGGCTTAACTTGAGAGAGGTGTTTGCTCCTGGACCAATCAGCTGTGATGGAGGAAATGGGTCACATGATGCCAATGGGTTGCTCCTCTTGGAGCTGGACCAAAGCAGGACTCCAGGAGGGGGCCGTGGGTGGCAGATAAATAATGGAAATTTGAAAAAACTGGCTCAGCTTTCTGGGTCTATTTTCTTTAACTGAAAATGATAATAATGATGTTGGCCACTAAGTGTCAGATTATATCATTTCACATATGAGCTTAGTTGACCTCCTTGCCCACAGTCCCCCCTTTCTACCTTTCCACCTGTTTGGTCATCTGTGGTTACATTACATTAATAATCCAAATCCCATTTCAGAGGATAAAGGGAAGCCATTCTTTTCTTTTCTTTTTTCTTTTCTCTTCTTTTCCTTGATTATAGTTAGAACACTTAACATGAGCTCTCTTCTCTTGAATTTCGAAGTATACAATATGTTGCTGTTAACTCTGTAGGTACAATGTTGTATAGCAGGTCTCTCAAGTTTATTCATCTTGCTTGGCTGAAATTTTAGGCCCATTGATTAGTAACTTCCCATAGACCTCTCCCCACAGCTTCTGGCAACTATGATTCCCCTCTTTGATTCTATGAATATAACTATGTAGATACCTCAAATAAGGGGACTCCTACGTTAATATACTAAGCACAATGTTGTCAAGGTCATCCACGTTTTCTGCTTTTCATTCTTTGTATACATACCCAGAAGTGGGATTGCTGGATCATATCGTAGTTTTATTTTTAATTTTTTGAGGCGCCTCTATACTATTTTCCACAGTGGCTGCACCATTTTGGATTCCCACCAACAGTTTGCAAAAATGTCAGTTTCTCCATGTCTTTTCCAGCACTTGTTGTCTTTAGATAATAGATATTGTGACAGGTATGAGATGATACCGCATTGTGACTTTGACCTGCATTTCCCTGATAACTAGTGACATTGAGCATGTTTTCATACACCTGTTGGCCATTTTTGTGTCTTCTTTGGAGAAATGTCTATTCAAGTTCTTAGCCTATTTTTAGTTATTAGTTTTTTGTGTTATCGAGCTGTAGGAATTCTTTCTGTATTTTGGAGATTAAGCTCTTATCACATACATGTCTCGAAAATACTGTCTCCCATTCTGTAGGTTGCCTTTTCACTCTGTTGATTGTTTTGTTTGCTGTGCAGGAGCTTTTTGGTTTGAGATAGTCTCACTGGTTTATTTTTGCTTTTGTTGCCTGTGCCGTTGGGATCATATCTATGGAAGGATGTCCATTCTTCAAGGAAGTTCTCTTCTCTAGGGCGTTTCTGGGAATCCTGAGGAATGTGTGTGCGTTCTCCAAGTGTGCACAGTGGCAGCTTGTCATCATGACCAGCCTTGCTCTGTGCCTCACCTCTCCTGAACTTGGCTGGGTGTCTCTGGCATCCTGTTTTCCAGGCCGCTAACACATGTCTTTATCCCTAACACTAATGTGAGTTTCTTCCTTCAGTGCCTAAAGCACAGCAGAAATAGACTGGAAATGACATACGCTCATAGAATATTTGGGGACAATAGAGTTTTGTTTTGTTTTGTTTTGTTTTGTTTTGTTTTATGAGACAGAGTCTCACTCTGTTGCCCTTGGGGTGAGTGCCGTGGCCTCATAGCTCAGAGCAACCTCAAATTTGTGGGCTCAAGCAGTCCTCCTGCCTCAGCTTCCCAAGTAACGGGGACTACAGCCACCTATCACAACACTGAGCTATTTATTTTTATTTTTATTTTAGTAGAGATGGGGTCTTGCTCTTGCTCAGGCTGGTCTCAAATTACTGAGCTCAAGCATTCCACCCATTTCAGCGCCCCTGAGTGCTAGGGTTATAGGCATGAGTCACTGCACCCAGCCGGGACAACAGAATTTAACTCGAAGAGCAAGCTTGGCCCCTGTGTGGCTTTTACTGGGCCTTCACGAGGCTAGAGGACTACAGAGGGCCATTCAGAGAATTTCTTTTGTGAAAGAGTCCCAGGCCCCTCTCTGGGAGAGGAAAAGTTCCATCTCCTCCAGTCTCAAGTCCTCCTCTGCTCTTTTTCCAGGATCCATCCCAGTTCCTTGGAATCCTTAACAATGGGCTTCCATCCCACTCCCACCTGCCAGGCTGCTGTCTCACCCTGTCATCTGTACCAGGGTGTTACAATTATCACCAATCTGTTTTTAAATCTGGGTTATTCTGCTTAAATAGCCAGGAGCCACTCAATATCCTGGGCCCCCCTTTGGGGCCAAGCCTGGACCAGCATCTTTTCATAATCTGACAACATTCAAGAAAGAGAAGACAGGGCCTCCTGATGAGGGCGGATCTTGGCACGGGATCACTAGTGAGCTCATTCTTGGTCAAAAAGACAAAGTAATCTTCCAAGAATAAACAGTGATTTTTAAGACATAGGACACTAAAGTTCCAAGTTTTATAGAAAAGAAATTTCTGACTTAGATTTCATCTAAAAAGTCTCCAATTGGCATTTGTTAATGGCGTGCATTAGGATAAGAACTGTCCTTACCAGCATAACCAAAAGGTCTCTGTGACATGGCCCCTTTTTACACAAAGGGAGTGTCTGTTCCAAAGGTAAACTCATTTTTTTTTTAATAGACTAAAAGAGATTGTCTGAAATTCCCCAAATGGCTATTTTCCAACCTTAAATATTTAAAGCTCCAGTGTCTTCCAGATGCCATGTTATAAAAAATCATCTCCTTTGGTCCTTCCAACAACTTTATAAGGTAAAGTATGACTTTCTCCATTTTACAAAAGAGGAAACTGAGGCTCAGAGGTGTGTGATACTTAGCCTAAGGCTAGTAAATTGCAGGATAGGATTCAAACCCAGCTTGGACTGTGCCCTTTGTCGTATATCCGGCTTGCCCCATGAGCCCTCCAGGCTATGATTCTGAGGTTATAGGATGGGACTTTCTGAGCCTGGAAGGTGAGGAGGCAGCTGTGACTGTCCAGAGTTAGCACCCCAGGACAGGGCAGGCTACTCAATGTATAGGGCCCACTGCGGAATGGAAATGTGGGGTCCTTGTTCAAAAGTTACTAAGAATTCAAGAACATGATAGCAGAGAAATAAATGAAGCATGTGGGCCTCATGAACACTGGGCCCTGTGCAGCTTGCACACCTACGGGGCTGTTGACATGGACGAGTCACCTCGCCCCTCACTGGAGATGGGCCAAGGACTGCTGTGCTGCTGTGGGAAACAGGGCATTTTTCTAGCATGTCTTTTCTGCCTGCTCCCTGTCGTGATTGTCAGGGAGAGCCAGAGACTGAGGGGTTGAGCGGACCAGATAATTTTTGTAGTTTAGCTGCTTTTATTCTTTCCCTATTGTTGTTGTTTTGAATAATCTGTGTGGCTTTTGAAGAAATCACTCAAACCAGTTTGAGCCTTAATAAGATATGAAAAAGTCGGAGGCAAAGGGGGCCTGATGATAAAAGCACAGCTTTCATTTGGCGCTGCAGGCGCTGGGAGCAGAGCGGCCCGGTGCGGTGCGCTCATCAGAGGCAGGTGGGCGGCCAGAGAGCTGTGAGCAGTGGGACTTGGCTCTAAACACCAGAATGACAATCGGAAACATAAAAGCTAAGGCGGAAAGTGGGAAGGAAATAGAGAAAAACAACCCCCCAACTCAACTATGACCACCTGAACGGGGGACATTGAAAGAAGCAAGCGGTCAGGAAGGATTGCAAGTGGTTAGCAGCCCCTGCTGGAAGCTGTGGTCTCCAGTGGTTTTCCCCCAGAACAGAGGCATTTGGACAACTGGCTGGGTCTTCTCAGGAGGCGGAGTTTGCTAGAGTCTCATGTGAACTGAAGCCTCCCAAATTCCCAGGTCCTTATTTCCCGACTAGCTCCTTTGGAAGTCGGCCCCTGGCTTGGTGCTTCGTGCAAAGATTGGTGAGCAGCCTATGTGCAGCCTGGAGCTGGCCTGGGGGACACAGTGGCAAACAGGTAGGTGTGTGTGTTTCCGGTCTTCCTGGGATTCTAAGTCAGGAGGAGAAGCCACACAAATGGGTGGGCAGGTAGACTTGTAGGAAAGGTGTTGAGGGAGGTATCTGGGAGGGACACTTCTTCCAGAGGAGACCTCTTCCTGGGAAAGCAATATTCAAAAGGAAATCTGAAGGGTGGGGAAAAGTCACCCAAGTGTTGGCGCTGGTAGGGGTGAACAGGGCACCAGGGGAAAAGCGTGTATAGAAAAGCCCAGAAGCAAGTAGAGGATATTGCATGTGAGTCATGGAGAAGCCATTTAGTCAGCAAATGTGAGTCGAGTGGCCACTGCATGCTCCAGGGCTAGCGAGCCGCCCCTCACTCCTGCCTGGGCCGTGGCTACTCACTGCTTTTCCACCTTGAGACTCCTGCCTGCTGCTCTGCTTTTTCTATTCTTTCCATCTGATACCTCAGTTGGCTCTGTCTGTTGGGCTTATCCCAGGTATATTAGTGGAATACAAATTCAACTGCTGTTTCAGAGAACAAAATAACATTGGCTTAAACAAGAACGATAGAAGAGAATTTGATTTCCTTGTTTGCCCAAGAATAAGCTGCTGGTAGATGAGGTGGCTCCAGAGGCAAGGATCAGGGTCTCATTCTCTTGTCGTGGTTCCCCCATCAGTGAAGTGCTATTTGGGGCTTTCTGGGTTTTGGGGGTTTTTTGAGATAGGGTCTTGTTTTCTCAACCTGGCTAGAGTGCAAAAGTATCATCATAGCTCACAACAACCTCAAACTCCTAGGTTTAAGAGATCCTCCTGCCTCAGCCTCCCAAGCAGCTATGACTACAGGTGTGTGCCACAATGCCTGGCTAATTTTTCTATTTTTAGTAGAGATGGATCTTGCTTTTGCTCATGCTGGTCTTGAACTCCTAATCTCTAGCAATCCTCCTGGCTGGACCTCCCAGAGTGCTAGGGTTACAGGTGCAAGCCACCATAGCCTGGCCATGTATTATTCTTAAATACGTGCTCCGCATTGTCAACCTTCCCTGAGGCAGGACAGAAAAAGGGACAGAGGAGTACACGCCCAGTTCTTTCAATGCTAAGGCCAAGCAGTTCCATATGGCACAGAAGCTCACATCCTATTGTCTGGAGCTTAGTCAGGTGACCAGTCATGCAGGGGAGTCTGGGGGATGCATCTGGCTGGCCCCGCATCCCTCAAAAGCTCTGAGGTTCTCTTCCTATAGCTGGAAGAGAGAAATGGACACGGGGTGAATAGCAGTTTTTATCCAATTCCATTTCTGATTTGCGATCTCGGAGGCCCGTTTTCATGGACTCATGCTGTAGTAACAACTCCTGTGCGGCTCAGCCCTGAGCTCCCTGTTTGACATGAGGACTGTGGAAAGGAGAGAACATCACCACTAGAAAGTCAAATACCATCCTGCGCTCAAGCTAAAGCTCACGAAGATCAAGTCAAGGGGCAAAACATTTCTGGAGGTGTTTCAGAGCCATAAAAATTCCTCTTCTTGGGGTAGGACAAGTGAAGCCTGCTCCCTTTATTGAAAAGCTCTCTGTTGATTAGATTAAATGCCGAGTCAGTCCTCATTTGGACCTTAAGAGCTCTCAGTTGAAAAGAGACAGTAAAGGCCAAGGGCTTGCCCATAAGCCCTTAATCAGGGCCTAGCCTGAATTCCTTAGGCTTTGTTCCTTTGCAGGGCGGGGAGGGAAAAAAGTGACGGATTGACAAGAAAAACTGGAGGGTGGTGAATACGTTCCCCTGAAAGAAGGCCTCGGGAGCGTGAGAGGTAGGCCATCGCTGAGTGAATGGCTTCAACCAGACAGATGATCCAGATAATCCAATAAAACACTTCTTGTTTTTGTGACTAATCCAACTATCATACCCTGTTTCCAAGTGCTCAAGCTTTCAAAAAGCGATTCTGAGTCTTGATGTTCACTCTCTGGTTTGCCCAGAATTCATTTTTCATCTCAGCCCTATCTCCAAGCTGCCTACTCATGTTTCAGACAACAACATACTAAGTACGAAGAAATCAGGAGGGAAGCAAGGCCATTCTGTACACTCCAGAGCTCAGCATTTGTAATCCAAGACTCGTCTGCTGTTTTGGATTGCGTCTGTCTCCTAGTTCCCTGCCGCTTAGTCATGCAGATGGCGTGACGGTTATTTATGTGCGTGTCTGTCTCACGCGCTAGGGTAAGAGAGGTTGAAGTTCCAGCCTGTTCATGTGGTCCTCCCAGTATCCAAGTTGGTGCCCAGCATGTGCTAAGTATCAAATCAATGTTCCTTGAATTGCTGACTTCATCCAGATAACCAAGATTGACCTTGGCTTTTTAAAGTTAATCCACTTTGCCACTGTCAGCAGCATAACTTATCAGAATGCCATATTTCTGTCATATTTGCATGCTTTCTAGATGGGATCCATCCACTCCCTTCTCCTACTTTGCCTCTAAGAGTCCGTTGCTATTTTTAAAAAAGGAAGGAGTGCTTATCAGAGGTTGGAAAGAGTCTACTCATTATAAAAATTAATGATATGGGAAAACTGTTTGGCAATTTCTTATCAACTAAGCATATGCTTCCCTTAATTCCCAGTAATTGCACTCTTGGACGTTTTACTCAGAGAAATAAAAACCTATTTTTAGACAAAAACCTGTGCATGAATATTCATAGCAGCTTTATTCGTAATAGCCTAAAACAATCCAAATGTCCTTCCATGGGTGAATAGTGAGAAGAAACTCTCATATATCCATACAGTGGAACACCACTCCGCGATAAAAAGGAGCACGTTTTTGAGACATGCCATGTGTTGTTTTCTAGGACTGTCCTAACAAAGTATTACAAAATGGCCTATGTCATAGAAATTTGTTTCGTGTTGTGGAGGCTAGAAACTTGAGATGAGGTGGCCGAGAATGAGTGCTGGGGCATCCTTTCTCGGAAGGGCCTAGGGGAGGATCCGTCTGGGCCTCTCTCCTAGCTGTGGGTAGTTCCCTGGCGTGTGGGAGTCTAACTCCAATTTTTACACAGTGTTCTCCCTATGTGGATGTCTGAGTCCACATTTCCCTTTTACAAAAACACTAGTCCTATTGGATTACAAGCCCACCCTACTCCAGCATGACCTCATCTTAAATAATTATATTTGCTATGAACTTATTTCCAAATAAGTTCTCATTCTGAGGTATTGGGGGTTGGGGCTTCAACATCTGAATTTTTGGTGGGATGTAATTCAACCCATAATATACAACAACCTGGATGAGGACATTTGGTTTGGTGAAAAAGGCCAGTCCCCAAAGATTTCATTCTAAATGATTTTTATTAATGTAACAAACACCAGATAACAAAACCTGTGGAGATGGAGGAGACATTAGTGGTTGCCAGGGGGAAGAGTTGGGGTGAGAGGATGTGTCTGCACAAGGTAGCAGGAGGGAGTTTCTTTGTGGTAGAGACGCGGCTGTGTACCCTAGTTGGGGGAGGTTCCGCAAATCCGTATGAAGAATCAAATTGCTTTGACCTAGACAAATACACACACACAGGAGTGCATGTTAGAACCGAACAAGGTCTGTAGTTGCACCATGTGAGTGTTCTGGTTTTGATATTGCACTAGAGCTAAAGATGTTGCTATTGGGGGAAGCTGGGTGAAGAATTCAAGGAGCTTTGTGCTGTTTTCGTAACTTCCTGTGAGTCTGCAATCATCTCAAAAAGTTTAAAAAAAAAGATATAGCCATATTGGTGGGTGGAAAGGAGGAAAAGAAAGACTGGAAAGGATTAAAAAATCTCTCCTGATATGGTTGCTGTCCTAAGATAGATCTTTGCCTCCTCAATTCCAGGGGCATTTGCAGTCCCACCATGTTCCTTTTACCGCCAGTAATCAGGAGGAATGATCAGGTGAGACAGGCAGTGCCGGGCAGAAAGGTCCCAGCACAAATATTTATTTCCATCTACACTTCTACCCAGGACTCAATTTCCCAGATTTTCAAATTTGCTACATCATGTTAGGTGAAATCTGGTCTGCCAGTCCTTCTAGAGGGACCCCTTAGGTCAACAACCACTGGACTCTTCCTCTCATCCCTCTCTCTGCCCTGCCTTGCAGGCCTGGGGGCCCTGCTTCATCTACTGGAATGGGTGAACCTGTCTATCTTGTCCCCAGCCCCACCCTCACCATCTCCCGGGCACAGAGCAGGGCCATACCCCCAAGCTGGACTTGCTTCACAATCTGTCACCTGGGTGAAATGAATAGCTTTAAACTTGGCTTTGTAGTTTTTAAGCCTCAGTTTGGACGATCCAGTTCTGGGCTGGCTCTGCTGCATGCACTTGGGCAAGTCACTTCTCTCTTTGCTTCAGTTTCCTCAGCTCTCCAGTGGGAGTAAATCATTTCTATCTAATCCTCAAATCTGGGATAGCCTGCAGCTTAAATTATAATTGCTGAGAAGGTTTCATGTAAATACAAGGTTCTGTTATGTCTTCATAATAATACTTTAATAATGATTGTTAAGCATCTTTCATGTACTAAGCACAAACATTACCCTTAATTCTCATAAAAATCATGTGAGGTAAGTGTCTAGGGCAATCCAGGGCTATACCAAGCACATTACATGTCTGCCCAGAAAATGGACCCCCTGAAAGGGCCAACATTCCCTGTTAGCCCTGACTATACCCTAAAAGCTAAAGGAATCTTTGTCTCTCAGTCTTGATGCTGAAGACCTAGAGCTTTGTTTACTTTCAAAAATCCACATCAACCTTTTACACCAGATCCCTGGGGCAGGGGTATGACTACGTCAGCTTGGTAGGTTCCTGTGAGCTGAGTGTACACATCTCTTCCCAACTCTGGGCTTAAAGACATACCACATTGCAGCTTGAAACTGGGCATGGAAGGAGTACTTACACCACAGAAATTGGTGAGCACTGCAAATTAGAGCTGAGTTTGTTTTCCTCAAAGAGCCAATTTTCCAGCCTAGGATGACCTACTGCAAATGGGATTTCTGGTGATATATTAAGATGTCCCCAAATTCCCAAAGTTGATGGGAGTATTTAGGCATCAGTGTAAAACAGTGATGATGAACATACTGGAGAAATCTACTTGTAGCTTAAGGGCTGTGTTACGTATACACTTACCCTCTCAAGAGCTCAGTGTCCTCCTCTGTGAAATAAGGATCCTGACAGAGTCTACCCCCCTAACCCTAACACAACTTGTGACAATGAGGCCCAAGTCAATGTTTTCTCTTATTGGACTGTTGGTTGCTACCATTTTTAAAATGAGATTCCTGATCTCTATAAGAGGGTGGCTTTTAAGCGGTCCACCATTCCACTCTTCTGAGAAATAACTAAGTATAACATTGAGAGGACAGATTCTGGAAATTTCCACCTGGCTTCAAATTTTCCCCTGCTACTTATTAGCTGAATGACATCGTGCAAGTTACTTAACGTCTCTGCAGGCCAATTTCCTCATCTGCAGGGTGGAGATAATAATAATACCTACCCTTTAGGATCAAGTGAGTCGGTAGATGTAAATCTCCTACAGCAGTATCTGACTTGTAGTAAGTGCTATGTAAGGGTTCGCTGTAATTATCCTGAAAGGGATTGTGCTGGGCTGAACGGTATCTTCTAGGGATCCATATCCTTCCCTGCAACTCAGAACGTGGCCTGACTTGGAAGGAGGGATGTGGTACATGTCATGGGTTAAGATGGATGACAGGGGGTGGCGACTGTGGCTCAGAGGGTAGGACGTGGGCCCCATATATCAAGGGTGGCGGGTTCAAATCTGGTCCCGGCCAAACTGCAAGAAAAAAAGTCTGGGTGTTGTGGTGGGTGCCTGTAGTCCTAGCTGCGTCGGCCTAAGCCCAAGAGTTGGAGGTTGCTGTGAGCTGTGACGCCATGGCACTCTACCAAGAGCGACAGGGTGAGACTCTGTCTCAAAACATACACAAAAAAGATGGAGAACAGGAGCACACTGTGCCCTTGGTCCAATTTGGCTAGTAGCTGTGACGCCACGGCACTCTACCAAGGGTGACAGGGTGAGACTCTGTCTCAAAACAAACAAACAAAAAGATCGAGAACCGGAGCACGCTGTGCCCTTGGTCCAAACTGGCCAGTGTCCTCACAGGAAGAGGGGAAGACACAGACGCACACAGAGGCAGGACAACATGAAGACACAGAGCACATGTGACGATGGCAGCACTGATGAGAGTGACTGAGGGATGCCAAGGATTGGCAGAATAGCCAGGATCCAGGACGAGGCAAGGAGGGATCAGGAGTGCTCAGAGAGAGATGACCCTGCCAACACCATGATCTTGCACTTGTAGACTTCAGAAGAAGAACACAATGAATTTTGTTGTCTTAAGCCATCCAGCTCGTGGCCATTTGTGACAGCATCCCTAGGAAACTAAGGCGATGGTAGTGCTGGAGGGGTCTGAAGGAGGGTGAGACACCTGTCCACTGGCCTCCCTTTTGAATCTCACTGCATGTGTGTTTTAATGTCCTTTTTGCTTTTGTTCCTTTATTATTATTATTTTTATTATTTATTTATTTTTGAGACAGAGTCCCATTCTGTTGCCCTGGGTAGGGCGCCTATGATGTCATAGCTCACAGCAACCTCAGTCTTTTGGACTCAAGACAGCCTCTTGCCTCAGCCTCCCCAAGTAGCTGAGACTATAGGCACCTGACACAATGCCTAATTTTTCTATTTCTAGTAGAGGCAGGGTTTCGCTCTTGATCAGGCTGGTCTCGAACTCTTGAACTCAGGCGATCCACAAGCTTCAGCCTCCCAGAGTGCTAGGATTACAGGTGTGAGCCATGCTGCCCAGCCTCTGCTTTTGCTTTGGTGGCACTTTCCCCAGGGTTAGGTGGGAGCTCTGACAACAGCGCCCTCCACTGCTCTGACTTCCTGACCTGCACCTACAACATGGGGCTTGGTGCGTGTGTCCGGCTGAAGGCTCGCTCAGGCTTCGTGACACACTTAGTGAGGCCCATGGCCTACCCCAAGAGGGCCCCCAGCAGCGTCCTCCAAATATCTGACCTGGAAAGATAGCAAACACACACACCAACTTGAAAGATTAATAAATCTGAGTTTATGAACAGCCTTTTTTTGCACATACATCTTGCCTTCGATGATGTTGTCTTTCTTTGCCAAAAATTATATTTCATCAACTCTTTTTAATGGTTGTGGGGAAAGCTGTTATAAGCCCTATTATTGTTACAGTTGGTTCTGACCCTTTGGTAGTGTATACACATTCCTACATGCCACCTACTGATGTCACCCCCATAGGGTGGCGGTACTGTGTGCCTACTGGCCCTCGTGGGAAAGTATTGCCTGCTTAGCACGTTCCACGTACTGGTGTGAATTTACTTCATTCACACTTCCTAGTGACCTGAGAGGTCATTAATATTGCCTTCATTTTCTGGAATAGAGAACTGAAGACCAGGAAGAATATGTGACTTACCTAAGATCGCACAGCCAGAGTCAGGGTTGGGATTTTATTTGAGCCACTGTCTACCTCAAGCCTAATGGGTCTTGCCACTATACCAGTGTTTGCTGAAGTGTGCCCTGTGGAACACTTTCCCTACAGATGCTGCATAAAAAGGGGTTTGTTAGAAAATATGTTCAAGAAACAGTTCTTCCTAGGCTTGCCACGTAAAATACAAATGCCCAGTTAAGTCTGAATTTGGGATAAATAACAAATAGTGTTTTAGTATCGGTATGTACCATACAATCCAAATTTAACTAAGCATCCTCCCCAACCCTCGAAGAATCCTCTTACCTATTTAACATTTTTATAGTTTCTGGTGGGCTTTCTTTTTTAAAAATAATTTATTGAAGTGAAACTCATATCACATAAAACTATTTTAAAGCAAACAATTTGGTGGCGTTTAGTACATTCACAATACTGTACAACCATCATTTCCGTGTAGTTCCAAAACATTTCTATTACTCCAGGGTAAAATCCTTTCTCCATTGAGCAGTTTTTTCATATTCGTCTTCCTCCCAGCCCCTGGAAACCCCCTATCTGTAGTCTATGGTTATGGATTTGTCTCTTCTGAATATTCCACATCAATAGATTGGTGTAACACGTGACCTTTTGCATCTGGCCCCTTCTGTTCTGCAGGATGTTTCCGAGGTTTACCCACCACTGGAGCATGATGCAGGGCTTCATTCCTTTTTAAGGCTGAATAATATTCCACAGCATGCATGGACCAGGTGATTTTTGAATGCGTTCATCCGCTGATGGACATTTGGGCCATTTCCACTGTGAATAGCCGGCAGGCCTTCTAGTATAGCATTTTGCTTGGTTTATTTTCCACAAGAATTTCACAGGGGATGCTACTAATGGGGAAAGTGGAGTCTTAGAGACTTCCAGTACCTACCATCGGATCAGCTGGGGTGCAGCAGGTAAGGAGGCATAGATGGCCCATTCCAAGGGGTGAAAAGGAAGGCTAATGAAGACATTTGCCGGGGTTGGGAGTAGGGCGGATGAGGGCAGTGTTATATGAGTTTCACTTCCATAAATTTTTTTAATAAAAGAAAGCCCACCAAAGCTTGCTACAGCAGGAAGGCATCTCTGGGCCTGCAGGGGTGGAGGGATGTAGCTGTTGCAGAGGTACAGAGAGGGTGGTGGAGGCAGGGCTGCCTGCCTGGCAGGAACCAAGGCCTTCAGAAAGGAAGCACCTTGGGAACTATCCACAGACTGGGGTCAGCGGGCAGGAGCAGCGCCAGTCCCAGTCGCCTCCAAGCGCCCAGCCTCTGCCCGTGGCCCATTGGCCCAACCCCAGGGCAGCTGGCGGGCCAGGGAGCCAGCCCTCAGGGCAAGAGTGGGCACACCGGGTGGACAGCAGATCTGCAGGCCAACTGCGCCTATGCGGGAGGGCTGAGCCACCTGGCCAGTGAGGGCGGGACCAGAACCTGTGGCCTTCCACTCCCAGAGGCACCCGCCCACCGGCACACCTCGGGGTCCTTCCTGACTGTGCCTCGTTCCCCATCCCCCCACGGAGGTGCGGGACCTGGTCCTGTCGCCTTCCCTGTCTCTCCGCCCTCAGTCGGCTCCCTCCTCTCCACACCAAGGGCTGCAGACCGTGGGCCCCCGGGGGCTGGGGCCTTTCTCTTCTTTCTCCCTTGTTCCTGTTCATTTTGGAGCCATAAGACAGCCACGGAGAGAAAGAACTGAGAAAAGCAGGAGCTGAGACGCTGTTGTGAAAAGAGTCGCGGAGACAATGCAGCGAGTGCTTAGTGAAGTCCTGAAAGCCGGGCTTATGGGCCGCGGCGCCCTCCAATAGGCCCTTTGTGCTCCTGCCTATTGACTGGTACTAAGCCCTTCAATGGCCTCCCATTGTGCTCCGAATAGAATCCCAACTCCGCACCCAGGCCCACAGGGCTCCGGCCTCCTCTTCTGGGGCAGGCTTCCCTCCGTCATCCCTTCCTTCCCCGCAGCTCCTGGGCGCACCCATCAGTCCCCCAGTTCTGGATCTCAGCACCTGCTGGGCCCTCGGCCTGGGGGACCCCTTCATTCTCCCCAGGGATGGGGCCTCCTCCTGCTTTAAGCCTCACAGGAACCATCCCCTCCTCAGAAAGGCTGTTCTTGGCCTAAACTGGCTCCCCTTCCCCCCACAGTGTTCCCTCTTGGCACCCTAACTGTATCTGGCTGGAGGCTTTAGGCTCCAGGATGACAGGGAGTGCACGGGCCTTGTTTACTGCCATCCAGTGTGGAGCAGAACCCAGCACAAAGCAGCCCCCCAAATGTGTTTGCTGACTCGTTGAATGAAGGGTCCCCTCCTCTTGGCAGAAGTAGAAAGTGGGTAACATTTTTTCAATACCTCAGCTGTTTAGTTTTGACCCCTCTATTTAGCTCTCTGATTTGCGACAACATACAAAAACGTCTCTGATCCTTTGACTTGGGTATTGCATGCTGTCTTTTGTCAGCAGAGGTTCCGGATCTTTGTATGGTTAGGACATAGAGACATCCATGGCTTGTATACTGTAAGAGTGAGAATGGTCATCACAGATCTCGGTGGGGTTGAGTTCTGCCTCCCAAACAGCCATGGGGCCTGGTAAATAGCTCTTTCCCCCCATTCTACTTCCCTTCTTCTCTCTCCATCGCCTTCTCTCCCCATGACATGTGGCAGGTGCTCAAAAAACATTTGATTATTTTGATTAAACGATGTGACGTTGACCTTCATCTACCCTACTAAAAAAGAGCACCTTGCTGGCACCAGTCGATAACTGGTAGTTACAGAACCCCAGTGGATAACTTGGTTCTGATTTTAATCCCTGAACTCAGTTCATCTCATTGTTAGAATATGAAATCTTTTCTATACGGAATTTTTATTGTCTGAGCAGTGACCTAAGGTACTTGTAATGTTTGTGGATGGTTGTGGGTATATTATTAGAGGCCATCATGGGATGCTCTGGGACAAGGGACAGCCTGGAAAAGGTGGATGAACATTTTGTACCAGCGGTGCCACTTCCCAGTTGAGAGTCGGCAGGCAATCACTTCACCCCTCGGCCTTCAGTTGTCTTGGTTTTCCGGTTTATAAATAAAATGTATAAATCTTGCAATCTTCTAAAGTCCCTTCCCAGGCCAAAGTTCTATCATCCTATCCCGTCCCTTCCCTTCTTTTGTAGTAGCTCTGCTTTTTAAAAAAATTTAATCAGGAAAGGTTAAAGTAAAGGGAGTCATCGTCAAGGTGCCCAAGGAGACATAAAACCAGGGCTCCGAAGCAGTTTATGTCCACCCATGAGTATGCATCCTTCAGTTTCTTCTCTTCTTTTCTGCATTTTAAAAAATTTGAAATATGCTTTTCAGCCTTTTTGCTAAGATGAAGTGTAAAATTTGAAATGGCCAAGAAAGCGACCTTCTAGCTGCTCCAGACTCAACACTTCCATCTTGCAGTTTAGCTGTGTGCAGTGGAGAGATCCTCTCATCCTCGACAGAGTGCAGCTATTGTGATGTCCTGGGAAAGAAACAATAGTCACCGTTCACACGGCCCCATTGTTTACACGCGATTCATTCAGTGTTGCGTCTAGCATGCAGACATCTTTAAACCTCCAGCTTAGGATGCATTTAGTTTTATAAGTTAAGCCAAACTTATTTTTCCATAATGCCTTGTCTTATTCTTAGGCAAAATCAATAAACCATGAAATGGCTCTATTGAAAAATGATATGACCAAGCTCTGCCTGAAAATTTAGGGGTTAACATATGGTTTGAGGCTTAAGGGCCCATTAAGGCACTATTGGATTATGGTAAAAATCCTTCTGAATGTGAATGTTACTACATTTTTATTTAGAAGCATAACCCAGCTCTAGGTCCTCATCATCCAGATGCTAAAAACTACTTTTAAAATACATTAGTGCTGATGAAAGGCAGTGGATTGGATGACACCTTGAAAATATGATTTGTTCAGTCTCTACTTTTGGTGACCTCAGAAGAGAACCATTTTCTCACTTAGCACTGAGAGGTAGCCTAATTATCAACTACAGAGTGTTATTAAATTAATATGTGCCATTGGTAAAGCATGCATGAATTTTTTGAGAATTCTTCTATCTTGGTTTTGAAATATGCATCGTAACATTTTGTTTTGAGCTGGAAGAAAGTTTATGCTATCAAGTCGAGTAGCCACATTTCACAGGTGAGGAAACCAGGGCCCCAGGAGAGAACTGACTTGTCCGAGGTCACACATTGATTCTGCTTTGATCAAACTGGGAGCCTGGGGTTCAATGAGAGTGATGTTTAGTACTTTAGGGTGATTCAGAAAGAAAGTTTTAGCTCAAAAATTGCTTTTGGAGATCACAGTTAAAGACTATATTATTACCAAATGGGAGAGATTGAAAAGACGGAGGCTTAGCTTTGTCACTTACAGCTGTGAGTCATTAGGTACACCTTTAACCAGTCTAAGTTTTAATTTCCTTATTTGTAAAATGGGACTTCTGGGGATGATGACAGAGGTGTCCACATGGATAGTGGTGAGGATTCAGTGAAGCAGCATAGGAAAGTGTAGCTTCATATAAAGTAGGGCATTTGGTGAAGTCATGGAATCAATGTAAGGAGGTTTCTCAGCCACACTTTTATTAATTCAGAAACTCAGATTTTGGGGCGGCACCTGTGGCTCAAAGGAGTAGGGCACTGGCCCCATATGCCGGAGGTGGTGGGTTCAAACCCAGCCCTGGCCAAAAACTGCAAAAAAAAAAAAAAAGAAAAGAAAGAAATTCAGATTTCATAAATAGGGTCAACAGTCTCAGAGAGAAATTAATGCTCTATATGGTCATATGTTGTCATTAGTCTATGTTGAGTTAAGATTGAAAAATAACATGTGGGTTTGCCCTATGTGGAGAGTTTATAATAAAATCCTCCAAAAAGCATTTCTCAACTGAGCCAAGATTGATGATCATAATGGCCAGATGGGCATGTCATAGAAATGAAAGAATTTTTTAATATAAATGTCTGGCACTCAGAA
Organism: Perodicticus potto; assembly: GCA_963574655.1. NCBI lineage: Eukaryota > Metazoa > Chordata > Mammalia > Primates > Lorisidae > Perodicticus > Perodicticus potto. Next base: position 75,890 of record CAUYRH010169068.1, read on the forward strand.
AGTAACCAAGAAATGTCTGTTGAATTAAATTACCTTGAACAAGGAAGTAGGAAGGTCTTGCCACCAGATTTAACGGAACCCAGGAAACAGATGCTCTGTTTAAACCTCCTAATCCCATAGAGCTGGGATGACAAATACCACTTTCATCGTCCATGTCCAGGACAGACATCATTAATCCATCCCAGCACTGTTACCTCCCAACCATATATTCATGTATATGTGTGTCTTTCCTATGAGGCTATGGGCCCTGGGAGAAGGCTGACTGAGTTCTGTTTCTTCTTTATCTTCCACAGATCTATGTAGAATGGATATTTAATGCTTGTTGAATGAATGAGCTCAGAGGGGCCACACAAGAGGTAAGTTTGATCTGTGCCACACTTCTTACTTAGGGGGAAAACCAGAGTGTACTGGTATAGTGGAATAATATTGTGAATTACAAATGGAAACCTTTTGAAAAGTATAAATTAAAGTATAATTTGCATATGGCAAAATGAACTGTATAGTTCCATAAGTCCTGACAAATGAATGTACTCATATAACCACACCCTGTTGGACACATCTTTCATTCCAGAAAGTTCTTTTGCACTCTTCTCCAGCAGTTCCTCTCCAGAGGCAACCTGCTCTAACACTGCCTGACACTGGATCATGAGTTGAGTACTCTTTGGTATCTGGCTTCCACTCAACACGTTTTGGAGATTCGTCCATATTGTTAGGTCTTTTAGTCGTTTGTTCCTTTAACTTGCTGAGTACTATTCTATCGTATGACTGCATCATACTCTGTTTATCTGTTCACCTGGGATATCTGCCGTCCAATTCACGCCTTGTTACTACCCAGCAGCTTCTGAACTGGTTCCCAGTGATCACCTTCTTCTGGCATGTGTGCCCTTGTGTCATCTCTTCCCTTTGTGTGTGGGCCACACCTACCGACTTGCCTCTAACAAAGAGAATACTGGAAAAAAGGATGAGAAGTCAGTTCTGCAATTAGGTGATGAAGGACTGTGACTTCTGCTCTGTTGCTTGTTTTTACCTTCTCACGCATTCCGACGAAAACAGCTGCCATGCTGTGAACCAGAGCCCCATGTGACATGGAACTGAGGAGGGCCCCTAAGCAGCAGCCAGAGAAGGATGGAGGCCCTCAGTTCAGCAACCTGCAAAACACGGAATCCTGCCGGCAACATGAGTGAGACTCGAAGCAGATCCTTTTCCAATTGAGCTTTGGGATGACTGCTGCCCTGACCAACACCATAACTGCAGCCTTGTGAGAAACCCTCAGGTGGCAGCCAGGCCTGTACCCCTTAGCTGCAGAAACAGTGGCAGTGCATGGTGGTGTTGAAGCTACTAAGGTTTGCGGGAGTTTGTTATGCAGCGGTGGGTAACAAATACAGCATTATTATGAGTAATGCCACGGGGAAGATTCTTGAGCAAATGTTTTTGCAGACATTATTAAAGAAATCCTTTGTCATCACTACCACTCACCCCACCCAGTCAGACTAAGGATGAGGAGCCCATTGCCCTGGGGAAGGGTTGTCATCACATTTTTTACTTTGGAGTTTCAAAAGCTGAGTTCCACAAGAGGAAAAATGCCCAAGAGGTAGGCTGGTCTTCTCTGGACGAGTTAGTATTTCCCTGGATTAGACAAAGATGGTGAGCCAGAGGGGAGAAGTCAGACCCTGGTGTGACTTGAAGGTGTGTCCTTGTATTCTGCTGCTCCTCCTCTGCGGGGTTTGGTGACAGAATCCCCAGATATGTTTGGAAAGCTGGGGTAGAGGGAATCATTCTTACCGTCCTTCCATACCCATGTGGGGCCCAGCTTATCCCTGAGCTAGGATGGGTACCGTGGGCAGTGGCAATCACGGTGATGAGCTCCACTGAGGCAGAGAAGGCTTGAGATAGCACTGGTGAATTTTCCATGTCCCCAAGGAGGACAGTGAATGACCAACATCATACCTTTGCCAGAGAATTCCTGAACACCATCAAGGACAGATACTGTTGAGCAGGGACCCCAGTGATTATACTTCACCTTCTGGGCTGTGGTCTGCTCTGGTGAGCAGCTCTTGGGTCCTCCAAGTCAGCAGGGGTGTTCATTCCCGTCTCCACTCGCCATTCTTCTTTCAGAACTTGGGTTAGAGCCATCTTGATGCCTCCCATAGTCTCAGAATGGAATTCTAATAAATAATCAATTGAGACTCAACCCTGCATTGGGATGCCACCCCCTGAATCACCAAGGGCAAAGGGCCTCAGACAAATAGAACATACGGAGATGTCGGAAATCCACATTGATCCTGGGAGTAATGCAAAGGTGTGGTAGGTGCCTTCTCCAAATGGCCCTGTACACTCCCATCTCCATCTCCAGCAATCACAAGAAAGCACCAGTTATTTGCAGCTCTCGGGTTGCAAGGGTCCCACAGTCCCGGGAGTGGGGCACACTCAGTTCAGTTGGGTTGAATGACTTGTGGGCAGAAGTAGCTGTGTAGGAATCCATCACTGTGTTGCACCAAAACCAGTCTTCCCATTGACTGCTGTCAGCTGATGAAGCACAACAGAGACACTGAGACCAGTGTGCCCTGGGGAAGGCAAGAGTCCTCTGATGAATGACTTTGGCTGGAGGACTCTTGAGTGGCCTTACCAAACTTTCCTCAGGCTATGCATCAATCTAAGATGCTGTTGCCCAGACTTCCTACACATAGCCTCCCCAAGTAGCTCAGGCTTCCTCACAGCATGGCAGGTAGGCTGCCAAAGCAGATATTTTGAGAGAAAACCAGGCATACACTATATCCCCTGTCATGACCTAGACTTAGAAGCCACCTACACCATTCCATAAATGCTGTTCATTGGAAGCAAGTCACTAAAGCTAGCCCATATTCAGGGCCAGGGGAATTAGGCTGTACCTTTTAATGGGGGATGTGTGAAAGAATGAGTGGACCACAGGGAATGTCTGTTTACCATTTGCAAGAAGTCTTGTGGTTCAGACTGTGGAGGGGCTGGGCTTCCTAGTGTTCTGTATTTGTGTGCTGACATAATTTTGTCAAGAACGTGGAGGTGCAGTTAACTCTGAATAGCTTCGTGGTGATCAAAGATTGTCTTGTTAATAGCTTTCTTGTCTCTTACCTGCTTATTAATGGGTTTGTTTTACTGGTACCCAGAACAACAGCCACGTGGGTAGTTAGTTGGTGGAAAATTTAAGACTTGAACAATTGTCCCCTCATTCTAGGTCTCTTTGCATAGTGCTGGGACTCATTGAGCTCTATGCTTCTTCCATCATTTCACCTTTGAAGAAAATATGACTAAAGAGAAAAACATGGGCCAGAGCTCTACCTGCTCTTGGCTTTGAGACTGATCATACTGAGCACCACTGACGCTTCCTTCTCACTGTTCAGGCTGGAAGTTTCTTCCCACCAACCATGAATGTACATATTTTAAATTTTTTTTTTTTTTTTTTTTTTTT
>CAUYRH010169069.1:0-16504 GCA_963574655.1 Perodicticus potto
GCCTACTCAGTCCCCCACCTCACTGAGATTCTCCCCTCAAAAGTTTCCACACCAGACCCCCTAAAGAATGGGAGGGGCCTAGGGAGTCCCACCTTGTCATGTAACATCAATAAAGTTCCCTGAATTCAGCCAAAAAAAAAGATGCCAAAAGAAAGAATCAGTGAACTTGAATAAAAATTGACAAAAATAATGAATAGCTACTCAAAGATCCATGGGACAACTTCAAGCATATCAACATACATACAAAGGTAGACCCAGAATGAGAGGAGGGGGAAAGAGGAAAAGAGGGTTATTTGAAGAAATAATGACAGAAAATTCCAAATTTGAGGAAAAAGACTTTTAGATCTGAATAATAAATTCAGATATCCCATTTGCAAATCCAACTCCAGTAGACACATACAAAAAGATCCACACCTGGACACATCATAGACAAACTGTTGAAAGTCAAAGACAAAGGGAAAATCTTAAAACCATCAAGAGAAAAATGATTCAGCATATACAGGAAAGTACAATACCTTTAATTCCTGATTTGTCATCTAAAATAATGGGGACTAGAAGGACATATTGAACATACTGGGGAAAGAAAATCCCTGTCAAGAAATAATTCTATATTAAGCAAAGCTATCCTTCAAAACAGAAAGCTAAATGAAGACATTCCTAGATTAACAAACAAACAAATAAGCTGAGAAAATTCATGGCAAAAAGACTTGCCTTACAATATATAATTAAAAATCTTCCAGTTCAAAAGGAATTGATACCACATGGTAATCTGAATCCACAAGAAGAAATAAAAACTACCAGAAATAGTAAATATGTAGGTTAATATAGAAAGTCTATTTTTTGTTTTGTTCCCTAAACTGTCTAAAAAGATGTAGACTTCATAAAATAATATTGACATTGTACTATCAGTTTTATAAAATATATTTAATATATATACACATATATGTATCTATACATATATAGAGAGAGGATACTAAAAAATGTATACACATTTTCAGAAAGGAAAAAACTATATTAAAATTATAATACTCAATTTATACCAATAACAGAATATGAATACAAGTCATGTTTAAGCACCTCTTTTTTTTTTTATGAGACAGAGTTTCACTATATTGCCCTGGGTAAAGTGCTATGGCATCACAGCTCACAGCAACCTCTAACTCTTGAGCTAAAGCAATTCTCTTGCCTCAGCCTTCCAAGTAGCTGGGACTACAGGTGCCCGCCACAACGCCCTGCCGTTCTTCTGTTGTAGTTGTCATTGTTGCTTTAGTTGGCCCAAGCTGGGTTTGAACCTGCCAGCCTCAGTGTATGTGGCCGGTGCCACAACCACTGTGCTACAGGCACCAACCCTGAAGTACCTCATGCAATTGCAGCAGTCAAACATGACTTGAATATTACAATTTTAACATAGTTTTTTTCACTCTTAAAATGTGCATGCAATCATAAGGACATTTGTGCTAGATTGTTAATCGCTGATCAATTTACAATTGCTAAGACATGGAAACAACCTAAACGCCCATCAACTCAGGAGTGGATTAACAAATTGTGGTATATGCACACCATGGAATACAATTCAACCATCAAAAAAGATGATGACTTCACATCTTTTATAATATACTGGATGGAATTGAAAAACATTCTTCTTAGTAAAGTATCACAAGAATGGAAAAGCAATTATTCAATGTTCTCAATACTAATAGGAAGCCAGTAGATGATATGATGCATGCCCACAGAAGAGAAAAACTCATTTCAATTTAAGTTTGGGGACAGGGTAACAACGGAGGGGGAAGGAGGTCGGGGAGCTCTCACTGAATGGGCACAGGGTGGAGGTGTTTGGCACACCTTTTGTGTGTGGGACATAACCACAAGAGTGACTCCACCTGACAAAATCAAATATTTTAACTGGTTGTTTGTACTCTCAAATTAACCTGAAATAAATTTACTTTAAAAAAAATGTGTATGTGCATTTTTGGCACCTCTTGTATATAGCACAATGGAGGGAAAGAAGGAATGGAGCTATATACAATTAAAGTTTTTATATTCTACTGGAATTAAGTTAATAATAATTTGAAGTACCCAGTGGTAAGTTAATATGCTTATCATCCTAGTGCAACCAGTAAGAAAATAACTAAGAATTATATAGGTATTAAATGGTACACAAAACTGTTTATTTAATATATAATAATGATGTAAAACAGAAGAACAAAAAATAGATGATATATAAAAAAATTACAAAATGTCAAATATAAATCCAATCAATGAACTATTACATTAAAAGTGAATGGGCTAATTACTTCAATTGAAAGAAAGAGATTGTCAGACTTGACATAAAAGCATGATCCAAGTTATACTCAGTGTCAGAAACACACCTTAAATTTAAAGACACAGCAGTTAAAAGATAAAATACAGAAAAAGATATGTCTTGAAAACAGTAAACAAAAGAGAGGTGGAGTAGCTATATTAATGTCATTAAAATGGACTTTAAGACAAGAAATATTACTAGAGACAAAGAAGGGTATTTCATAGCAATATAAGACTAAATACACTGGAAAAATATAGTGAGCATATATACACTTTATAATACAGCTCAAAATACATGAAACAAAAGGGGACACAACGGAAAAGAAAAACAGATAATTTGACAACAATAGTTGGAGAATTGGCCAGGCATGGCAGCTCATGCCTGTAAATCTAGCACTCTGGGAGGCTGAGGCAAGTGGATTGCCTGAGCTCCCAGGTTGGAGACCAGTCTGAACCAGGGTGACACCCCCAAATCTAAAAATAGCCAGGCGTGTGGCAGGAGCCTGTAATCCCAGCTACTTGGGAGGCTGAGGCAAGAGAATCACTTAAGCCCAAGAGTTTGAAGTTGCTGTGAGCTGTGATGCCCTGGAACTCTAGCCAGGGTGATGAAGTGAGACTCTCTCAAAAAAACAAAAGTTGGAGAATTCTTCCAATGCTAGCCCTGATCTGGGCCCTTGGGGACGCTCACCCCATCCTCATCTTTTAACTACCATAAATCCCCAACTTAGGCTCCTTTCCTGGCTCTCTCAAGCCTTTTTATTTCTCTCTTTTTTTTTTGTTTGGTACCAGTGTGGAAACCTCTGACCTTTCCAGAAAGCCTCCTTTTGTGAGTAATTAGCCTTTTCCTACTCTCTTGGTATTAATGTGACATCATTCAATTCAACCTCTGAACCAAATTTTGGGTAGCAGCTCCATGCCACATCTGTGAGGTGACAACAAAAATTGGTGCTGTGAGCAGCATGTCTAGATGATGACCATGGGTCATCATCTCGTGCCTTGGCTTACCAGACTGACTCAGATGCCTGCCATTCGGAGCTGCTGCTTGCTAACTGGAATCATCTTGGAGCCACATTGTTACGTTCTGGCAAGCTTGTGCTTTGAGCTGTGCTTTCCTCTTATGTTGCTTAGCTGAATTTTGCAGAACCTCTATTATGCATGTAATGGATCTAAATCAGAAGAATCAGAAGTTTCAAAAGTTTATATCTAGAGACAGGAATACAAGATCTCCTTAAGGTACCCCTGGTTTTGCAGGGTAACTTACCTGGCACTATCACAAAGCACTATCAATCAATTTGAAGTAACATCTACAGAACATTCTACCCCAAAACATCAGAATTCATATTACTTTTGAGCACAAATGGAATTATTTTTAGGATAGACCATAAAATAAGTCTCAATAAGCTTAAAAAGATTGAAATTGTACAAACTATGTTCTTCAATCACAATAGAATTAAATTAGAAATCAACAATAGAGGGAAATAGGAAATTAAACAACATTTCTAATTAACAAATTGGTTGAAAAAATCACTAGAGAAGTTACAAAATATCCTTAATTTACTGAAAATGAAAGCATTATATACCCAACAAATTTATGGGCTACAGCTAAAGAAGTGCTTAGAGGGAACTTTAATGCTTTACATAACTATAAGCTACATGACATTTTAAGGGGATAAGGAGTGTACTAATGAGGCCTTGAAAAGGTATCAATAACATAAACTTTGACCTTAAAAAGCTAGAAAACTAAAAATGAATAAAAACCAGATAGAAAAAAGGAAATAAAAATTAGAGCAAAAATTAATAAAATAGAAAACAGATAAAGATGCAATGGTTGGTTCTTTGAAAAGATCAACAAAATTGAAAAACCTTAGCTAGACGAACCAAGAACAAAAGAGAAAAGGCACAAAAACCCAGATCCAGAATGAAAGAGGAGCCATTGTCGGAGACTATCTAAACGAAAAGGATGATAAAGGAATATTATGAAAACTTTGTGTGAACACATTAGGCAACTTAGATGAAATGGACAAGTTTCTAGAAAGACACAAATTGACAAAACTGACTCAAGAAGAAAGTGAAAATCAGAATAGACCTATAACAAGTAATGAACTAAAATTCCTCCTACAAAGAAAAGCTCAGATCCAGATGACTTCACTGGTGAATTTTATTATATATGTAAAGAAGTAATGCCAACTTTTCCCAAACTTTACAAAATATGGAAGAGGAGAAAATACTTCCCACTTTATTCTTTAACACCGATATTACCCTGAAACCAAATCCAGACAAAGATATTAAGAGAAAAAAAAACTACAGACTCCTATGCCTTGTGAAAGCAGATACAAAAAAACCTCAACAAAATACTAACAAATCCAGGGGCATATTAAAAGGATTATAGACCATGACCAATTGAGTTTTATCCCAGGAATGCAAAATTGGTTTAATATATAAAAATTAATTAATATAAAACACTATATTAATAGGATAAAAGTTTTTAAAAACTCCCCATAATCATATCAATAGACTCTTAGAATTGTTAATAAAACCCCAAAAAACTTGAAGAGAGAGACATCTACAAAATAGCCACAGCTATCATCATACTTAGTGGTGAAAGAATTAACTTTACTGTTAATATCAGGAACAAGGGAAGAGTATCTGATTTCATCATATCTATTTAACATTGTACAACAGTTAACAGTTTTCTCCAGTGCAACAAGGCAAAAAACAAAACAACAAAGAAAAAGAAAGTCACACAAATTGGAAAATTGCCTTTATTCATAGGTGATACGAGCTTTTATATACAAAATCCCTCAAGGAATCCAAGAAAAAAACCAATGAAGAAACAAATTGAGGAAGTTTACGGGATACACGATTAATAAAGAAGAATGAGATATATTTCTGTATACTAACAACATACAAGCCAAGTCAATGATTCCACTTGCAATAAAATACTTATTTAACAAATGAAGTGCTAGATATGTATATTAACAACTTGAAAACAGTGCTGAGAGAAATTAAAGGAGAGGTAAATAAATTAAGAGTCATCTGTGTTCGCAGATTGGAAAATTCAGTATTGTTGCTAGGATAATCCATTCTCTTTCTGGAATTTGCTTAAACCCTTTGAACCTTTTTCCTCATCTGCAAAGTAGACACAATAATCCCCTCCTCACAAAGCAGTTTAACGGAGATCCGTGCTTCACGATTAGTCTGTTGTCTGGCACAGAGTAAGGATTGGATAAATGAGAGGCGAAAGGCAGGTATATCTAGATACTACTTCTGATGGTGGCGGGACCCATTTTAGAGAGTGTCTGTATTTCTGTTTCAATTTTTTCTTTTTTTTTCTTTTTTTTTTTTTTTTTGTTTGAGACAGAGTCTCATTCTGTCACCCTGGGTAGAGTTCTGTGGTGTGACAGCTCACAGCAACCTCAAACTCTTGGGCTCAAGTGATCCTCTTCTCTCAACCTCCCGAGTAGCTGGGACTACAGGCACCTGCCGCAATGCCCAGCTACTTTTAGTAGAGGTGGGGTTTTGCTCTTGCTCAGACTGGTCTCATCCTCCTGAGCTCAAGCAATCTACCCGCCTCAGCCTCCCAGAGTTCTAGGGTTACAAACGTGAGCCACCGTACCTGGTCTCTCTGTTTCAATTTTGATTACAACTTTCACTTCTGCTAAATTTTATCAGCCTGTATTAATTTACCATTTCACAGAGTTCATGTTAATTTGCACAGCCACCCTAAAATTACACCAGTTCACTAAGAAATTCATGTGTGACAGAAAGAAATTATTCCAGATCATCTTTTGGTTGACATCCATGGAAACTGAGTTCCATGACTGGATTCTTTTGCAGGGAGGTTTGTTTTCAACATCATCTATTTGGACCAACTATGTCCCAGACTGGTACTATAGCAGTGAAAAAGAACATTTTCCACAATAGATCTCACATTCTAGGGAGGGAAACAAATGATAAAAAGATAAATAGATATAAAAACACACATCGTGTCATGTCTTAAGTACTATGAAGAAACAGAAATCAAGGTGAAGATACAATGAGATATTGGGTGTTTTTTAGCTAGGGGGATGAGGGAGGTCTTCTTTGAGGATGCGACACTTCATCAGACCCCAGAGAGAAGTGAGGAGCCAACCATGCTATAGTAGTTATTTTTTACTTCAAAAAAGTTGTATTCTGCGATCAAATAAATTTGGAAAATGTGAGATGACAAGTCCCTTTATGAGCATTTTTCATGGATTTTATTATGCCAATTTCCAGGAAGCATTTCCAGGAGGGAAATATGGTTCACACGACCTCCCAAACTTTTTTGACCCAGGTACCCTCTATCCCAGAGTGTTCTGCAGAACCATCCTTTTATAGGACAGGAAAACACTGGAGTGACAACCTCAGAGAGTGGGAAACATGTTGATCCTTACCAGCTGGTGGTGCAGTTTTGCTGGGAGCAGGCCCTGGCATTTCAACACCCCAGCGTGCTGTGCTCTGTGCTCATAAACCACACCAGGATAATGGCAGACTTCCAGCCAGAGGCTTCTTTCTTCTAAATCGAGCTCCACTCTGCCAGCTCTTCTCGGTGAGCCTGCTCAGGGTGGACCAATGTGCAGTGGCTAAGATGGAATTATCAAGTGTAAAACATGCTTCAAATATACCAGCTGGTCCTCCCCATCTACTGATGGTGTGCAGACAGTTGTGTCAGGGAAACCCAAGTCAAGACGAGAGAGTGGGGGAATCTTTTCCTCTTAGAACTTAAATTTCTTTTTAAAAGTTAAATCTTTCCTCAGCGGGAACATGTGGCTTGTGGAGGTTGTTGGCCTGGGAGGCAGAAGATGTGGGTCTTCATAGCCATGACAACATGCTCACTGGGTGACCTTGGGCAAGTTACATCTCCTCTGGGCCTTGGTGTCACCATGACAGTTAAAGGGAATGGCAGGCAGTGGTGGAGTCCAGGCAAAATCCTTCAGTCTTACCAAAGGTACCTTCTCTAATAAATATCATAACCACAAATAAAATCACAGTAACACCTACATCTCCACTTATGGAGCCTGGATTCATAAACTTTACATACATTATTTCATGTAATAATCAAAATATTCCATTAAATATGCACTTAATAGGCCCAAGTTTACAGGCCAAGAAATAGACTCAGAAAGGTGAAGTTTGATGCCCAAGGTTGCACAGCTTCTAAGTGTCTGAGCTGTCATATCCCAATCCCACGCTCTTGGAACGCTCTGTCCAAACGCTTATCTTGTCCCTCTTGATGAGGGTGCCAGGAGGAAGGAGAAAGAGGAAGGCAGCCGCGTCCTTCTCCACCCATGCCAAAACCCTGTTGCTCAGACTTCTCACTATTCACTGGCAAGGTCTTTGTTAGCTCTTGGTGGGTGTCATCCAGGCAGACAAGTGTTGGGCACAGATGTTCCTTCATGAATACTTTGAATGAATGAATGGTATTGGGGAACGGCCGGCAAAATGAAATTTCTTTTCAAATTGCTAAGGATTAGTAACAGGTTTACTCCATCTGGCCAAATGCTAGGGCCTCAGATACAGACTCGGTGGGTTTCTGGGCTAGTGGAGCAAAAGTCTGATGGAAAAAACAGGCCCAGAAGCAGATGATAGTGGGGGTGGAGGGAGTGACATGTCAGTTCGCTATATTCCAAAAAGGGGGCTTGTTGAGGATGGCAGATTTGACTTGTGAGCTGAGTATGATCACATTTGCCCTTCATGGTGGCACTGTCTGATGTAAAGGAGGATGGTGGGTAATCAACACAGAAATGGAGAACACCAGAATCAGAGGGGTGAGCAGGCAGTGTGGGGCCACACTCTCAGGGACTGGTGTCTGATCCTCTGGCAGAGAGGACTAGGAACCACAGGTCCATGAGAAGGGACAACTCAACACCCACAACACTCCCTTGCTTGTCGGGGAGTCTTCCCCTCCAGCCTGAGAAGGGTGCACGTGGGTGAGCTCTAGCTCCCCAGAAACGGAGGCAGCGTGACAGTCTTTTCTCTTTGTGTACATGTAGCATTTATGTCGGCCCCCAACATCAGTCTGTGACAGCGTGAGCCGGTCCGGAGCCTAGTCCCTCTTCTCCGCCACGTGGAGCTGACAGAGCACATGCGTCTCAAGTATTAAGGACCAAACATGATGGGCGGCAGATGAGGCAACATGAAGGTATATATGTAATTTTTATATACCTATACTCATATTATATATATAAAATCACAAATGTTATCCATGTCTAATGTTGAAAAAAATACAGATTAGCAAAAAGAGCAAAATGCAAAATTATCTTTAAGCCTACCTGACAAAATATTTTCTACACTTACATTACATTACATTAATATAATATAATGCAGATGTGTAAATAATATGTTTTTTAAAAACAATGAAATCAGATTCTGTATGCTGCCTGAAATGGTGCACTTTTACTAATCAAATTGTATTATGAACCTGTCTCCAAGTCAAGAAATACACATCATATTCAGTGATAGCATAATATTTCATCATTGAATATATCTCACCTTTATTACATGTGGTAACACGAACATATCAAACCCTTCTTATGTGGTATATAGAAGATACCGGACTCATTATTGACCATTTATGTTGTTTATGATTTTTTATTAATAAAGACAATATTGGGCGGCACCTGTGGCTCAGCGAGAAGGGCATCAGCCCCCTATGCCGAGGGTGGCCAGTTCAAACTCGGCCCTGGCCAAATTGCAACAACAACAAAGAAAAATCACCAGGCGTTGTGGCAGGCACCTGTAGTACCGGCTACTCGGGAGGCTGAGGCAAGAGAATCACCTAAGCCCAAGAGCTGGAGGTTGCTGTGAGCTGTGACACTGCAGCACTCTACCCAGGGTGACAGCTTCAATTTGAGGCTCTGTCTCAAAAAAAAAAAAAAATAGAGACAATATTGTTAAGAGCATTTTAAACATTTTTTACTATGAATCTCTCCGATCAAATATGGAATTGCTGCATCGAAGATTATGAACATTTCCTTTCTCTACACACTAGCTGGGACACAATAGACCATGGGGTTCTTTTTACTCTTGTCTTGACTAACACTGTAGGTAAAAACTGATATCTTACTTTTATGTTTATTCTTTGATTACAACTGAGTTAACATCTTATCTTCTGCTTACTTCCTGGCTATGTTTATTCCTAAGTATGCGGCTGTCTATTTTCCTGTTGTAATGCTCAAGTTTTTCTTATTGATTAGTTTTTTCTTTATTTTTTACTTTGCTCATTATTTGTATATCATTATTTTGTGTCCAAATCTTTCATTTTTATGCTTAGAAGAATCTTTTCAATTTCAAGATTATATGACTATTCCTTTATATATTTACCTAACTGCTCAAAATGTCTCACTGATGGGGTCAGACATGGTGGCTCATGCCTGTAATCCCAGCACTCTGGGAGGCCATGGCGGGTTCAAGACCAGCCTGAGCAAGAGTGAGACCTCGTCTCTAAAAATAGCTGGGCGTTGTGGCAGGCACCTGTAGTCCCAGCTACTTGGGAGGCTGAGGCTAGATAATTGCTTAAGCCCAAGAGTTTAAGGTTGCCATGAGCTGTGATGCCACAGCCCTCTATGGAGGGTGACAAAGTGAGACTCTGTCTCAAAAAAAAAATACCTATAACTCTCTGCCAAGTTGGTATATGGATCACTATGAAAATTTTGAGAGAGACTGTGTTATGGTCCATTATTTTGCCTTCGAGAAACACAGTCAGCAGCATCCTTTCTGCCTCACCTGCGCGAGTTTCAACTTGTTCAACTTATTGGCTTTGTTTGTTTCCATCTGCGCTAATTTTACATTTCTTGAGTTTTATGTATCTCAAAACTACCGTAATGATCCACACATCACAACAGAATGAATGCAGATCTCAGAAGACAGATGAGTTCTTTCAGCCACTCATTATAGAGATCTGAAAAAGTACAATGACACTTTTCTCACTATATATATATATAAATATATATATATTTATGTTTTGGAAAATACCGAGTAGCGATAAAGTTCCTGTGCAATTTAAAATTGCACATGAACTTTATGATCAACCTGTATAATTGCTTTCATAAAAATGTTATTTATGTCAACATTCAGTACATTTATTATCATCATTTTTAACTACTTAAATGCAAACATTTTTAAATTCTCTTTTAATTTTTAATACAGTAAGTAGTGATAGATATAAACCATATAAACAAAAATTCTTTAGGTGTCCTAAGTAATTTTTAACACCTTAAAGATGTTCTGAGGCCAAAAAGTCTTGAGAAAGACTTCTTTGGAAGAACCTACAATTTATGTCCAAATTACATGATCGCTCCTGCTTCTAAATATGGTAGTTTAGTTTTTTACTTTGGTGTTATTGTTAATGTGCTATAATTCTTTGTTTAAATAGTGATCGTGTAGCATTTTGGTGTTTATAAATTCAAGACTTTATAACAAAATATTAAAAATGAAACACAGATTGAAGATATAGCGAAGTTTGGGTACATTTCTTAATGTTCTCCTTAAGTATTATAAACATGAATCTTCTGACTGTGGGAGAACAAAGAAGAAATGCCATTAATAATGAATCATTCTAGGAATAGCTTTAGATATTATGCAAAACCAGAACAGAGCACATCTTTTGATACTGTATAAGAAATGGTGCAAAATAAACCAAATAGTTTCTATAAGTGAAATGAAAAACAACCTGGCTATTTCAGTGAAAATAATACAAGTGACTTTGTACCACTGGTGTGTAATGTTACTTAGATGATCAAAGACTCCTCAAAACTTTTATAATTAAAAGTTGAAAGGGTTATATGTCCACATTTCACTGGAATGGCAGTTATGGTCTATTAAAACTCATGGTTCAAATAAAGAAAAATTTCTCACATCAAAGAGAAAAATTATAAAAACATCATACATCTGTTTATATAAAACTCAAAACTTCTAAAAAAAATTTACCAGAATATCAATAAAGCAAATGAAGAACATCTAGAAAATACCATCTGTAAGTTTAAAAATAATTAAGCATTCTCAGACTTAAAATATCTAATAGAACTTCAAAAAGAGAGCACTATTAATATGGGATTATCATGACAGTCTAAATTATGGACTTGCTTGTTGTAAAAATATTTATTTACTAATATGAGAAAACAACTTTTTGGAAAATATATAAATCAAGGCAGTAAAATTTCAGACATTATTAAGGACACCTCAACTGCTTCATATAAAATCGTTTTAATAATTTACTTAAAATGTGAAATTCAAGACTTTGAAGATAATTTAATGGTTTTTGTTGATCTCACAAAACAGGAAGAAATAGCATCTGAAATAATTCATCAAAATTTATTGTTGACACCTGAGAAAAATGGTTTCAATGAGAGATAGTTCCATGAAAACCTTATTAGATTTTGTATAAGCAATGCCTGTTAAAAGCTGGGGATAGAGTTTACAGTTTTAGCCAAAATTTTAGGAAAAGTTTTGGGTGTTTTAATTGGGCACTGTTTTAGTCACTGAATCTAATTATCTCTGAATGATGCAATAAAAATGCATAAAGCAAGTACGTAATTATGAATGTTTTCTCAATGAACTTTTAATGTATCATCATGAATCGTCTAGCTTCAAGAAAAATGTAATAATATATTCGAACATTTGGGAACAGAAACAATGAAAATTAGAATACTTGGGCCATGATGGGCAGTCTATAATGCTACTATTACAAAAGCAGTTTGAAAATTATATCAAGTTTATTCGTTTAACAAAAATAGTGTAACGAGAGCCAACATTTAGAAAAATGTACTTTATGTAAATTTACCCATTAAAAATTTACTTTATGTTAATTTAGAAAATAAAATATCAATAATATCTTTAGCATTATAGAAAATCTTACTAATTATAACAGGCAGGTTAATGCACTAAAAGTTTTAAATGTTTGAACATGTGAAACTAAAGGAAAATGGAAATTTTATATAAAGAAATATACCCTTTAAATAAGATAAGGTATTAATTCAAAGAGAAAATACATTTGATAAATTATCAGAAATGTATTTGTTGTTTAATGATAAAAGCAAAAGAATAAAAAAAATTTATTTTCCTTTAATTTTCCTTACTAAATTGTGTACTTTGATTTATATTTGCAGTTGCTTTGGCCTTTATTTGGCACTCCAAATGGATCAAAGGTAAATTAAGATTGATACATGATTTTTGGTTTTGTTTGTTGGTTTTTGAGACAGTTTCACTCTGTTGCCCCAGGTAGAGTGCAGTGGGGTCATCATAGCTCAATGAAACCTCAAAGTCCTGGGTTCACCGGGTCCTCCTGCCTCAGGCTTCCCAAGTAGCTGGGACTATAGGCATGCACCGCCACACCTGGCTATTTTTTTTGGTAAGATATGGGGGTCTCACTCTTGCTTAAGCTGGTCTTGAACTCCTGAGTTCAAGCTATTCTCCTGTATTGGCCTCCCAGAGGGCTAGGATTATAGGTGTGAGCCACTGTGCCAAGCCTGAGAGATGATTTTTGTAATTAAAACAACATTATAGTGAACAATTTTGTGCCTTATTTGATAATAGAAATTTTGAAGACATGAAAACTTGAATATTTTAAAGTCTAGACAAATTTTAGATTAATTGCTATAAGTTTAACAGAAGTTAAGAAATGAGTCAGTGCTATGAACAATATTGTTGACCTTAAGAGACACGTGTTTACCACGTCATTCGCTGACTACCAATTAACACATCGTTAGAGGAATTTGGTGTGGTTTGTGTGTCAGATTACACCTCGGAGAGAATCCTTTAATTAGTGATGGCTGTATTAAAAAAAAAAATTGCACCAAAAATTCCTAAAAACCAACAAATGGTCTGGAAATTACTAAAATAATTAGATGAGCAATTGTAACTATAACCTCTAGTAATGGACAAGCAATTTTATGATATATAACAATATAGGGCTTTGTTTCCTTAGGAACCAAGTTTTAATATTTTTAATGTATGTATTGATTTATATTATGAAATTCCTTATTAAATATTTTGAATTATTACTCATGCTTTTATTATAGTTTATCACCTAATTGCAACACTTATATGATGAAATTAAATAACATTGATAGTTAGGGACCTTTTTTCCTTCTTCCTGATTTTAATTATAATGTTTTTAGTGCTTTGCCATTAAACATAATACTGACATTTGGTTTGATGTAATTTAAAAAATCAAATTCCAGAAAAATTATCTCTGGCTTACAAAGAGTTTTAAATGGTTTTCCATCTTTGACATATTAATATGATTAATTATAATTGTGGATTTTTAATATTGGATTGACCTTCTATTCTTATAATATGCCGTATTTGGTGGCAGTGTATTATTTTTTTTTAATGTACAATTGGATTCAATTATCCTTCAATTTGTTTAAACAAAGTTTAAAAAATTATATCCATAATCCAAAGCACAATAAGTATTAGTTTTCTTCTCTGCGTTTATCTATAAATGTCAGTAGATTTGAATTTAAAATAACTGCCAATGAAACAATATGGACTTGATGCTTTTTTTGGTACAGTTCTTTGGCAACAATCTCAAATTCAGCTATGGTTTTTAGTCTATGCAGATTTTCTGCTTCTTTTATCTTCCACTTTATTTATTTTTGTTTGCTAATGCATGTGCCTTTATTTTTTCCCAGCTTCTATTTCTTTTAGTCCTCTTTAAGGAGATAGATTCCTATAAAAATAATCTAGTTCATTAGAATTTTCAATATTTTGAGCATAGTATTTTTGTAATTTCTGTGTGATATGTGCTTACAAATAATCTTTTTCTCTAGATCTTTGGTTAAAACTGCTTTATTACTCTGAACAGTGTGATTTTTTTATTGGGAGATAATTCACAAACCATAAAATTCACCCCTTTAAAGTATACAATTCACTGTTTTGTTTTGTTTTTTTCTGTTTTCATTTTGTTTTGTTTTTAATTGAGACAGGGTCTCACTCTGTCACTCAGACTAGAGTGCAGTGATGCTAATACAGCTCACTAGAACTCCCAACCTCAATCAATCCTCCCACTTCAGCGTCCTGAGTAACGGGGACTACAGACAGGTGCCACCACACTTGGCTAATTTTTAAAATTTGTTTGGTTGGGTCTCACTATGTTGCCCAATCTGGTCTCAACTCCTGGGCTTAAGCAGTCTTCCCACCTCGTCCTCCCAAAGTGCTGGGATTACAGATGTGAGCCACTGTACCCAGCCTGGATTTTGATAAATTCACCAGTTTTATAATCATCACCACTATCTAATTCCAGAACATTTTCATCACTCCTAAAGGAAAGCTGGTGTCCATTAAGTCCCCATTCTTGCTTCACCGTAGCCCATGGTAAACACTAATCTACTTTCTCTCTCTATGCATTTGCTTATTCTGGACCTTTCATATCATATAATATGTGGCCTTGTGTGTCTGGCTTCTTTCACTTGGCAGAATATTTTCAAGATTTAGGGTGGTGCCTATTGGTCAAGGAGTAGGGTACCGGCCCCATATACCGGAGGTGGTGGGTTCAAACCCGGCCCTGGCCAAAAACTGCAAATATATATATATTTTTTTTTTCCAAGATTCAGCCATGTGGCAGAATGTATCACTATTTCCCTCCTTTTTATGATTAAATAATATTTCATTGCATAGATATATCTCTTTTTTAAAATCTATTCACCCTTGACAGATATTTTGGTTGTTTTTACTTTGTGGCTATTACAATTAACTCTGAATATTTAGGTATAAGTTCTCTTGTGTGAACATGTTTTTAATTCTCTCATATATCTAGAGGTGGTATTGGTTGGCCATATTATAACTCTATGTGTAATCTTTTGAGGAACTACAAAACTGTTTTCTAATATGACTGCACCATTATATGTTCCTTCCAACAATGTATGAAAGCTTCAATTCCTCAACATCATTGCTAATGCTCTTCATGGTCTATCTTTTTAAATATGGCCATCCTACAGTAGACAACAAGTGGCATCTCATTGTGCTTTTTATTTGCATTTCCCTACAGACTAATAACATTGAGCATCTTTTCACATGAGTATTCATAATTTGTATGTCTCCTTTTTAGAGAATGACTAGTCTTATCCTTTGCCTATTGAGCTATTTTAAATTTTTAAATTGAGTTATTCATCTTTTTATTGTTGAGCTATAAGAATTCTTTATATGTTTTTGTATGAGCATGCAGATTCCTCTTGTTCCTGAGTTCCACTTTTAGTCTATGATGGCCTGAGAAGGTGCAAGGAGTAATTTATATTCTTTTAAATTTGCTAAGGTTAGATTTGTGACCTAAGATGTGATCAATTTTGGAGTATGTTCCATGGGCTGATGAGAAGAATGTGTACTCAGTTTTGTTAGGATGAAATGTTTCTGTAGATGTCTGTTAAATCCAAATGTTGAAAGGTTAAGTTTAAATCTATAACCCAATTACAGCACAAGAATATGGGGAAAGGGCCAAGGGAGGGGAGGGGAGGGAGGAGGCTGGGTGGAGGGAGAGTAATTGATGGGTCCACACTTACGGTGTATCTTAGAAGGGTACAGGTGAATTACTAAATGTAGAATATAAATGTCTGTACACAATAACTAAGAAAATGCCATGAAAGCTATGTCAACTAGTTCGATGAAAATATTTCAAACTATGTATAAAACCAGCACATTGTACCCCATGATTGCATTTATGTACACAACAATGATTTAATAAAAAAAAGAAAAAAGAAAAAAAAATTTGTTTGCTTAGCTTCTTATTGCAGGATCTATCCAACACTGCCAAAGGAGTGTTAAAATCTCCGACTACTATAGAGATGGAGGAAATCAAGTTGCTCATGTCTGTTAGAGTTTCTCCTATAAATTGAGGTGCATTTTGGTTGAGTGCACAAATATTAATAATTGAAATCTCATCATATTGAGTATTGCCCTTAACAAATATGAAGTGACCATCCTTAACCAGAGATGTTGGCGTAGATGTGGAGACTAGGGAACACTTCTACATTGCTGGTGGGAATGCAAACTAATACGTTCCTTTTGGAAAGATGTTTGGAGAATACTTAGAGATCTAAAAATAGATCTGCCATTTGATCCTATAATTCCTCTACTAGGTATATATCCAGAAGATCAAAAATCACATTATAACAAAGATATTTGTACCAGAATGTTTATTGCAGCCCAATTCATAATTGCTAAGTCATGGAAGAAGCCCAAGTGCCCA
>CAUYRH010169073.1:0-61051 GCA_963574655.1 Perodicticus potto
CCTTGCCCCTCTGTCACACCCAGTCTCTGGTAACCCTGCAAGGCTGTGATCCAGTTCCCTCCAATGAGCAGATGCTCTAGAGGTTTGCGCCTGCCTAGGTCACACGGGGCTCTGTGGCTCCTCAGCCAGTCCACCAGTTATGTCCGTGTTGGCAAGGGGGAGGTGAGGCCTGACGACCTGGGTACTTGATAGGGGCTGGTGAGATTCACTCAGTTCCAGCCCTGTCCCTGATTGATGTAAAGTAGATGAAAAAGCTGATAGAACAGAACAAGTTTGCAGAATTTCTGCCCTGTGGAAGAGAGGCTGGGTTGCTAATAGTCCTGATTCAGTCTGTGAGATTCAGCCCTTTGTCTCAGCTGTCATCCCCTGAGGGCCCGGTGCAGCCGGCCTAGCAAAGCTTTATCAGTGCTGCGGCTTGGTGCCTCAGGGGACTGCCTCTCCACTTCAGCCACCTCTCGGCTCACTTTTCTCTCACTGCTCCCGAGCCGGGAAAACAGCACAGACCGGCAACACTCCGCGCCCTGTCTACACCCCTCGAGAAAGTGTCCAAGAATCTGGACTCCATGGGGAGCGGAGGGGAGTGCCGGGAGTTCCAACTTGCAGGTAGAGAATATATACAGTTTTTATACAGTTTTATGCCTGGCAGGAGAGTGCCGTGGCACCCTAGTAGGGGAAGGAGGTCCGGTTTTTAGAGGGTCTCTCCTGTGGGGTAGAGTGGGAGGACGTCTGAACTCTAATTGCTTCTTTGTATGGAGGTATGGCATATACTGCAAGCGGCTCTCATGAGGGAGGGGACTCCTGTCTGCTTGGTGATGTGCTCTGTACCTTTTATTTGTATCCTTGGGGTTGCAGGTTGCTCCAGCAGGGTTGATGTGCGTTCTTCGACCTTCTCTTTTGGCTCAGTTCCAAACTGTTGGCTTTCTTGCTAAATTTCTGTTCTTTAACTCTCCTTCTGGATGGGAGCATCTGCAGAAAGCTGGCTACAGACCGCCATCTTGGCTCCTCCTAATTATTTCTTATTATATTTTATAACTTAATTCCATTGAACAACTTATCTATCCTTGTGCCATGACCATACTATCTTGATTACTCTAGTTTTGTGTTAACTAAACTAACTTCCTAAAATCAAGAAGTGTGAGTTCTCCTCTTTTGTTCTCATTTTTCTAGATTTTTTTTGGCTATACTGCGTTTCTTGAATTTCCACATGAATTTGATTATACATTGGTATTTGATTATTTGATTAACTGAGTTTTGATTGTTGAACCAACCTTACCTTCTTGGGATAAATTCTTGGCTATGGTGCATAATGTTTTTTATATGTTGCTGGATTTTGTATGATACCATTTTATTAAAGATTTTTGAGTTTGTATACATAGGATATGTTGATCTATGATTTTGTTTTCTTCTGATGCCTTTGGTTTTGTTGTCAAGATAGTACTGAACTCATAGAATTAGTTCTTTTTTTTTTTTTTGAGGTGTGTGAAAAACAATTGTTATTTATTTCTTCTTTAAATGTTAGGAGAATTTACCTTAGAATCCATCTGTGTTTAAGATTTTTTTTTTGTGGGACATTTAAAAATTATTAATGAAATTTCTTTAATTTTTATATATCTTTTTAGAATTTCTATTTCTTAAAACAGTTTTAATAGTTTGTGTCTTTCTAAAATTTTTCCTTTTCATTTAAGTTATTTAATCTGTTGTCCTAAGTTTACAGTATTCCTTTAAAACACTTTTGAATTCTGTGAGGTAGGTAGTGATATCGCTTCTTTCATTTCTGATCTTAGTAATTTGATTTTCTTGATATATATAGCCAAAAGTTTATCAGCTTTTTAAAATCTTTTCAGAGAACTAATTCTTGGTTTTATTGATTTTCTCTTTTGCCTTTTCTGCTTCCTACTTCATTAAATTCTGATCTAATATTCATTATTTACATCCTTCTGCTTACTTTGATTAATTACTTTTTTTTTAAAAGCAGTTTAAGATGAAGATTTGGTCATGGATTTTGAGATTTTCCCTCTATCGTAGTATAGGCATTTCCACCTATAAATTTCCCTCTAAGCACTGCTCTAACTACATTACATAAGTCTTGATGTTATTTTTTTCATTATTATCCTCTCAGAAATTTAAAAATTTCTCTTGTGATTTTTTTTCTTTGACACACTAGTTATTCAGAAAGGTGTTTAATTTCCACATATTTGTAAGGGTTTCAAGTTTCTTTCTGTTATTGATTTCTCATTACATTTTATTATGGTTGATGTACATATTTTTGCATGATTTTGAGCCTTTTAATTTATTGATGCCTGTTTTATCATCTAGCATATGGTGGTTTCTGAAAAAATTTGGATGTGGGCTTAGGAAGAATGTGTATTCTGTAGTTGTTTCTCAGAACATTCTATAGAAGGCTATTAAGTCTAGTTTTTTATAATGTTGCTAAGCTTTTCTATTTCTTTTTGAATCTTCTCTCTAGTTCTACTCTTCTAGAAAAAAAATAACTATTTTTTCTTTCTTTCTTTTCTTTTTTTTTTTTTTTGAGACAGAGTCTTACTCTGTCTCCCTGGGTAGAGTGCCAAGGTGTCATAGCTCACAGCAACCTCAAACTCCTGACTCAAGCAATCCTCTTGCCTCAGTCTCCCAAGTAGCTGGGACTATAGGTGTGTGCCACCAGGCCCAGCTAATTTTTTTATTTTTTATTTTATTAAATCATAGCTGTGTACATTAGCGCAATCATGGGGTACAATGTGCTGCCTTCATATACAATCTGAAAAAAGGCTCACTATCCTTAAACATCAGAGAAATGCAAATCAAAACTACTTTGAGATAATTTTTTTATTTTTAGTAGAGATGAGGTCTTGCTCTTTTCTTGCTTAGGCTTGTCTTGAACTCCTGAGTTCAAGAAATTTACCTTTCTTGACCTCCCAGAGTGCCAAGATTACAGTCATAAGCTACTGTACTCAGCCACTATCATTGTTGGATCACTTATGTCTTTCTTGATTTTGTCAGTTATTACTTTATGTATTTTGGAGCTCTGTTAATAAATGTATGCATATTTACAATTGTTACAACTTTTTGGTGTATTGACCATTTTATTACTATAAAATGTCTGTCTTTATTTGTGGTAACTTATTTTTAAGGTCTATTTTGGATGATATTAGCATAACTACTGCAGATTTCTTATGTTTTCTAATTGCACAATATATTATATATTTTTCCATCTTTTCACTTTTAACACATTGTGTCTTTGAATCTACAGTTTATCTCCTATAGGTAGTATATACGTGGAGTTGGATCTTATTTCTTATTCAGTCTGATTATCCTTGACTTTGGTTGACTTTATTTAATTCATTCAGATTTAATGGTATTATTGATGTAATTGGATTTATGTTTGCTCCTTTACTTTTTATTTTCTATCTTGTGTCTTTTTTGTTTCTCTATTTCTCCTTTACTGCTTTATTTTGCATTAAGTGAATAGTTTTTTAGTGTAACATCTTAATTCCTTTAATGAATTTCTTCATAATTATTTTGAGTTATTTTATGATTAAATACAAAAACAATTTTCTTTATTGGGGAAATAGCACTATTGAATGGGGCTATTAATATTTATTAAACATTAAGTATGAGAAGGCATGAATATGATCAAGAGAGAGGGAGAGAGAGATACCTCAGAGATAAAGCAGGCATATTATTTTGACTTTTGCCAAATTGAAAAGGGAATATCCTTGCATTGAAGGACACTTCCCTCATTAGAAGGCCATACAGGTGTTTCAAACAAAGAACTGTAATTCTTGTCTTAGCAGGTAGGGAGTCTTCTAGTAAGCATAGTTTACTACCATGCCAGGTGAGTAATGCTAACTAGACCAAGTGTGCCCTTGAAACACTGGTAGTTAAGAAGGAGCATTTTTGTATTCTGTGAACTTTCAAATTTTCTCCTTCACCTCAAGTAAGGTTGATTTGTGAGAGTTACTCTCATTTGAATACAGAGTATTTCCATGATTGAGTCTGATATTGATCTACTGATAGCTACTCTATACAGTTCCAGCTTTTTCCCTTTATGGAGACCACCCAGTCATGATTGCTTCCCACATTTTCCCCCAGGGAAAGAATCCCTATATATATACTAATGATTCCAAAATGGTCACAAGGTAACTGCCTGCTGTTTGTAGGTATTTGCCCTTCACTTTGAGTTTCTCAAAAACAATTCTTGGAACATTTTCACAGATGAAAGCCTTGTTTTCCAGATCTAGGCAACTACTAAATTCTGGGCCTGTGAAATTTACCTTACCATTACTCCAATTCAGGGCGGACTATGGGTGTTAGTTGAGAAGGTTTATTCATGGTAGGAAGTTTATTGCTTGAAGTAGGTCATGGTTGATAAGATATTATTTTAGCTTTCGAACCTGGCTTCTGCAGATATTTCATTTTTTATGTGCTCTAATATTCTGCCTCCATCATCTCAAATTTAGCTTGGTCCTCTGTCTAGGATTTCTAATAAACACAAGAGCATCATGCTTTTGTAGAAGCAAAAACTTAAAAGAAAATTAAGCTATTTTGATTTCGAAACCCCATGCTTTAAAAATGGCAGTGAAAAGCTTAAAAAAATTACTCTTTGCTGGTTAAAATATCTCTGGGAAGTGAGTCAATGCTGTATTATTCACTGTTGGATGATATTAGCAAGGCACAATCAAAAGAAGTCAAGGAAAGGTTAAGTCACTTATGCAAACACAGGTGAAGAAGCCAGGGTTAAAATTCTTGTTCTTGCTCTTTGTATTGTGGTTCCTCTCTAAAACATTATTTCCAAATATAATATCAGCAGTTACCTGAAATTTGCTTCTATTAATCTCTATCTTTACTGAAACAAGTGAGAAAAAGGTTTACTTGTTTATCTTAAGGCAGATTGATAACTGATGACATGGGTGGGAGGTGGGGGTGACAAAGATAATTACTGGCTGTGGTAGTGAGCCAGGATCTCACGTTATGCTTCTGGCTTTTCAGTGTTGGGCGTTGCTCACATTCCTTTATATTTTTATGCCCTATTCTTCACAGTGAGATGGTGCTCATCATAAACACATAGTTGTGTAGAAGTACTGTTAGGAATGCTTTATCGTAAGCACATGAACTAGGCTTATAGTTGAAGGGTGAAAGTGGGAAGGAAGCCACAGTGTATGCTTATCAACTTCACCATGAACTGCCCAGTGCACTCACAAATTCCACACAAACTATGTTTTTTACACTTTTATTTAAAAAAAAATACTTGATTGTCAGATGCAATAAATTTTAAGATACATTATCTATTTAATAACATCTTCAGGGGAAATGTTTCTATATTAATGTACATGTCCAGTGAAAGAGGTAGTCCCATTTCAGAAATATTAAAATGGAGAGATTGCATCTTGGGATCAGGGAAATGAAGTAGTAGTTTAAAATATCTTCACTATTTTCTATAGTAAAGTCCTAATAAAATCTGCCTTTCCAGGCCTAAAAAGGAAACGTAAAGAGGATCCTTATCTTACTTTGTGTCTTAGTTAGTTCTCAGTTGCCTTTAACAGAATACCTGAAACTGAGTGATTGTTAAAGGAACAAATTTATTTCATACAATGCTGGAGGCTAGGAAGTCCAGGTTTGTGGGAACAAATGTAGGGAGGGCCTTTTTGCTGGTGAGGACTGAGATGTTGCAGGGCATCACGTGGTGAAAGGCTGAGCATGCTAGCTCAAGTCTCTCTTCCTTTTCTTACAAAGCCACCAGTCCCACTTTTACTATAATTCATTGAACCAATATCCTATTAATCTATGAATTCATGAGTGGATTAATCCATTATGAGTGGAGAGACAATCACTACTTAGGGGTCTTACCTCTCAACATTGGGATTAAGTTTCAATATAAGAGTTTCAATGAGGGAACAAACTAAAAGTATAACATGCTGCTCCTGGCTAACCCAAACTCATGTCCTTCAAATAAGTATGCTTATTCCATCTCCATAGTCCTAAAGTATTTTTTTTAATGATCTACAATAATTGCACATATTTATGGAATACATCTTTCATACATATACAAATGTGTAATGATCAAATCAGATTTATTAGTGCATTCATCACCTCAAATGTTTACAATTTCTTTGTGTTGGGAATATTTCAAATATTCCTTTCTAGCTATATACAAATGCAGGAGAAAGCACTATTAACTATAGCCATCCTACTGTGACATTGAACACTAGTAACTTATTCCTTCTATCTAACTATATTTTTGTATCCATGAACCAACTTATTTTCATCCTCTCTACCACCCTTCTCAGCCTCTGGGGACAATCATTCTACTCTTTACGTCCATGAGCTCAACCATTTTAACCCCAATGTAACTTTAAGTCTAAGAACATGCGATATTTGTCCTTTTGAGCTTAACTTATTTCACTTAACATAATGACTTCCTCATTCCTGCCAATGACAGAATTTCATCCTTTTATATGGGTTAAAAATATTCCATTGTGTATATGTACTATATTTTCTTTATTTGTTCATCTGTTGATAGGTACTGAGGTCAATTTTATTTCTTGGCTATTGTGAATAGTGCTACAGTAAACATGATCATGCATATAAGCTCTTCAATATATTGATTTTATTTCCTTTAGATATATATACCCAGTGGTGGGATTGCTAGATAATCCAGATGGTAATTCCATTTTTACTTTTTTTGAGGGACCTCAATACTGTTTTTCCATACTGACTATACTTAATTCCCCCCAGCAGTGTGCTTTTGCTCCCCATTCTTTGCATCTTTACCAGCATATGTAATTTTTTGTCTTTTTGAAAATAGCTGGTTTTAACTCGAGTTAAATGATGTCTCATTGTGGTTTTGATTTGCATTTCCTTGATGATGAGCAATGTTGAACATGTTTTCATTTCCATGTTGATCATATGTATGTCTTCTTTTGAGGAATGTCTTTTCATATAATTTGCCCATTTTAAAAATCAGATTATTTGTTCTTTTGCTATTAAGTTATTTGAATTACTTATATATTTTTGTTATTAATCTTTTGTGGGATGGATAGATTGCAAATACTTTCTTCCAGTCTGTAGATTGTCTTCTCTGTTGATCCCTTTGCTGTGCAGAAGTTCTTAGCTTGATGTAATCTCATTTGTCTATTTTTGATTTTGTTACCTGTGGTTTTTAGGTCTTGCGCAAAAATGTCTTTGCCCAGACCAATGTCTAGAAGAATTTTCCCAGTGTTCTTTTTCTTGTAGTTTCATAGCTTCACTTCTTACATTTAAAACTTAAATCGCCTTTGATTTGATTATTGCATATGGTAAGAAAAAGAAGTCTAGTTTCATTTTTCCACATATGGATATACAGTTTTCTAGGGCCATTTATTGGCAATACTGTCCTTTATCCACTGAATGTCTTTGGAGTCTTTGTCGAAATTATGTTGGCTATAAATTGATTTATTCTTGGGTTCTCTATTCTGTTCCCTCTGGTCTGTGTGTCTGTTTTTCTCCTAGTGCCATGCTATTTTGGTTACTGTAGCTTTGTAGTACACTTTGAAGCCAGGTAGTGAGATGCCTGAGGCTTTGTTCTTTTTGCTCAGGATTGCTTTGGTTATTTGGGGTCTTCTGTGGTTCTAAATGAATTTAATTATTGTTTTTCTGTTTCTGTGAATAATGCAACTGGTGTTTTCATAGGGATTGCATGGAATCTGAAGATTGCTTTTGGTAATATGATCATTTTCATGATATTAATTTTTCCAGTCCCTGAACGTGAGATGTCTTTCCATTCTTTTATAACATCTTCAATTTATTTAATCAGTATTTTATAATTTTTCATGTGGAGATCTTTTGTAGCCTTGGTTAAATTTATTTTTAGGTTTTATTTCTTTTGGTAGCTATTGTAAATGAGATTGATTTCCTTCTTTTTCCACTAGTTGTTGGTGTGTAGAAACAATACTTAGTTTTGTATGCTAATTTTGAATCCCAAAACTTCACTGAATTTGTTTATAAGTTCTAAGAAATTTTTTGGTGGAGTTTTAGTCTTTTTTTTTCTATATATGAGGTTATGTTTCCTGCAGACGGAGACAATTTGATTTCCTTGTTTACAATCTAGGAGGCTTTTATTTCTTTCTTTTGCCAAATCTTTGGCTAGGCCTTCCAGTACTGTTTTGAATAAGAGTGGTAAGAGTGGGCATCTTTGTCTTGTTTTTGTTCTTAGGAGAAAGGATTTTAGCTTTTCTCCATTTAATTTAATGTCAGCTGTGGAGTTACACGTGACCTTTATTGTGTAGAATTATGGTCATTGTATACCTGTAATACATGTAGTTTGTTGTGGGTTTAGATCATGAAGGCATATTAATTTTATCAAATAATTTTATGAATCTGTTGAAGATAATCAGTCAAAAAGGCTCACTGCGGGCCATCCAGCAGTTCCCTGATTTTTCTCCCTTATTTTGTGGATGTCATGTATCATGTTTATTGATTTGCATATATTGATCTGTCCCACTTGATCATGGTGAAAGATCTTTTCTATTCTTTTCTATGTGCTACTGGATTCAGTTTGCTAGGATTTTGTTCAGAATTTCTGGTCTGAATTCTTTAGAGATGTGGGCCTATAGTTTTCTTTTCTGTCATGACCTTACTTGGTTTGGGCATCAGGGTAATGCTGGGTTAATAGGATGAATTTAGAAGAATTCCCTCCTCTTCAATTATCTGAAGGAGTTTCAGAAGAATTGGTATTAGATCTTCTTGACTTATTTCATAGAATTCAGCAGGGGAAGCTGTCAGGTTCTGGATTTTTCTTTGATGACTGACTTTTTTGTTGTCATAGCTGTTTTGTCTTATTAATAGTCATTGATCTAGGTTTTCTATTTTTCTTGATTCAATCTTTTTTTTTTCCTGGCTAATTTTTCTATTTTATTAGTATCTTTTTATTAAGTCATAGCTGTGTACATTAATTCAATCATAGGGTAAGATGTGCTGATTTTATATACAATACAATTTGAAATGTTTTCATCAAACTGGTTAACATAGCCTACATGGCATGTTCTTAGTAATTGTGTTAAGACATTTATATAGGTTGTGTACATCCAGGAATTTATCCTTTTCCTTTAATTTTTAAAATTTGTTGGCATATAGTTGTTTGTAATAGTCTCTAATAATCCTTTGTATTTTTGTGGCATGAGTTGTAATGTCTTTTTAGTTTCTGATATTATTTATTTGGGTCTTTTCTAGATTAGTCTAGCTAATGGTTTGTTGATTTTTATTAGTTTTTCAAAAAAACTTTTGCTTCACTGATCTTTTATATTTTTTTCATCCTATGTTTTTTTTTCTTTTTCCTTTGATTTTTATTATTTCTTCCCTTTTTCTAATCTCTCCTAATGTGGCTGCTTGTACTGGTTAAGAGTCCATTTCCTGAAGCTTTCCCATGTAATGCCAGACTGTTTTCTTCCTATGGTTCCACTCGGCCTTCCTCTAGTGGGGACTCTTTGTGGTGGCCTTTAAAGACTCTGTGGTAGCTCTAATCTAAAGGGCTATCTTCAGTGGCTTTGCTGCAGAGAGTCTCTGCTTAGACCTCTAGACTTTTTACAATATCCTTTGGAATGTGGGTGAAGGGTGCCAATCCCCTATAGCTCTTGCTTTCTTCAAGCCTAGAGACTTAGCACCATTTGAATGCTGCCAAAGTTCATGACTTGTACATTATTGAGCTGCAGCATGGGGCCACCGGAGTCATAGTTGAGGCAGCTATGAAAGGTAGTGCTGGGTTGTGGGGAGAAGAAACCCAAGACAGTCCCAGGCAGCAAGCCTGTGGGGAGCACCCTGGTTCTGTGCCCTAAAACTATTTTTTTCTCTGCTAGGCCTTGGAACCTGTGATGGGATGGACTGCCTCACATATTGGGTGATGCCTTTGTGATCTTTTTTCTATTATCCTGAGGAATAGCACCTGGCTTCCTTCTATCTGTGCTAATCTTTTTTAGCAAATGATCACGTGGCTTGGTTTTCTCTCCTGGACTCACTTTTTGTGGCCTGCCTGAGAGTTTTTCAAATCTTTCTGCTCCACCTTCCTATTAATTATAAATTCTATCTTTAAATTATACCTTTGCTTTACACCTTTAAATCTCAGTATAAGTGGACGATGTAACCATGCAGTTCCTTCTATGTTTTGCTTAGAAATTTCTTCTGCCAGATACCCTAGTACAGCACTCCAAGTTGGGCCTTCCTCAGAGCCCTTTGGCATGGACACCATTCAGCCAAGTTCTTTGTCAGTTTATAACAAGGATGAAACTGATTTTAGTTTCTAGTACCCTTTTCCTCAGTTCCTTCTGAAAAACTCATCAAAATGACCTTTAATATACATATTTACATTAGCATTCTGGTGATTTAACCATTCTCCTATGATAACTGATCAACTCTTTAACCCATTAATTCATTAACCCATGCAGGAATTAATCTATTTTATGGGAACAGAGCAAATCACCTCCTAAAGGTCTCACCTCTTAATATTGCCATGTTGGATATTAAGTTTCAACATTCATTTCAGAGGAAACAAAGATTCAAACCATTGCATCTCATTTTCTGCTGCTATACCACATAATGGATAATTTATAAAGAAATGGCTCAAAGGAATAGGGCGCTGTCCCCATATGCCGGAGGTGGTGTGTTCAAATTTAGCCCTGGCCAAAAACTGCAAAAAAAAAAAAAAAAAAAAAAAAGAAAAGAAAAGAAAAGAAAAGAAAAGATGTATATATGGTTTTGACTCATGGAGGCTGTAAATCCAAGAGCATAGGGCTGGCATCTGCTTGATATCTTGGAAAGGCCTTCTCAGTGCATCAAAATATGTCAGGGGGCAAGAAAGCACATGCAAAGGGGAGCTCTGTTTAAGAAGAAAGCCACTCCCTTGATAGAGAACAGCATTAATCAATTGATGAGGATGGGGCTCCCATGACCTATTCACTTCTTTTTTTTTTTTGGCCAGGGTTGGGTTTGAACCCACCACCTCTGGCATGTGGGGCCAGCACCCTAATCCTTTGAGCCACAGGTGCCGCCCCCAACCTATTCACTTCTTAAAGGCACCACACTATCCCTTAGTATTGTTACAATGGCAATTACATTTCAGCATGAGTTGCGGAGGGAACACTCAACTCATAATAGTCCTGTTTCCTTGGCCCATAATAGCTATGAGACTCATTGAGTGGCCCTGCTTATAGTCTCCAAATGACTATCCATGGTATGGGCCATATTGTAATTTTATATTTTTCTGCACTAGTAAGCACTTTAACTCAGAAGATTCTGAGCTCATAAGAATAAACAAAGATAAAGACAAAAGCCCCAAATGCTTCACAAAAATTTACATTTAATAAAATGTCCACTTACTAGACAAATAGTAAGAAGAACTGATGACCTCTGACCCAAAAGATAAAACTTTCCTTCCACTTACTATGTCTTTCAAGAAAGATAGTAATGACAAAAATAACACAAGAATTTGGGGTGGTCCCTGTGGCTCAAGGAGTAGGGCACTGGCCCCATAAACTGGGGGTGGCGGGTTCAAGGCCGGCCCCAGCCAAAACTGCAAAGAATTTGTTTCATAGAAGGTTAACATAAGCTATAAACCTCTGGTGTCTCTGCCTTTTTTAAAAAAAAGTTACAGCAGGTTTTATTATGTTCCCATGTGTCACATTGCTTAACTTCAACTGCCTGCTTCTGGGATTTTTTTTTTAGCAAGTTAAAACCCAAACCATGTGTTTGATGAGAATAGCAGGATGTGGGGAGAAGAGCTACTCTGTGCATTTAAATGTCAGGTACATTGAGCTGAGAAAATATACTGGTCTTGTAGCATGATGTTGATTAAAGATGTTGTTACATGGTCTTCTAAAGCCATTCTGTGAAGATTCCCATCTCAAAGTAGGATACATGTGGGGCTTTCTCCAATTACACATATTGTACTCCTGTCAAAGATTCTGCCGCATGGCTTGAGAAGGATGTTGTAGACACCAAAGACAGGCACAGGTTGTGTGAAAAAGTTAGTAATTCCGGCACCCCTTCCAGTCTTGCCTTATTCTTAATTGAAACCTAATGATCTGGTGTAAAATGGAATCTGCACAATGAGGTTTCTATATATTAACCATAGGGGTGTCTCTCATCTTACATGCTGAGAATTAGAGCCCCTTTCGTATATTCCTAATAGTCATTCCCACTGCAGTCCTATTAACCCTACAGCATGGGACTTTCTTTTGCTGGAATGTAGTCTATTTCTTCCCGTCAACTTAATCATCCTTCTTCGTGCCCTAGGTCCATGCTTGGTTTTATTGATCCTATTTCCTTACGTAGGTTATGTTCTAAGATTTTTGAATTCTTTACTTTCATTTTTTAAGGGCTGGGTATAGTCTGATCTTTTCCTTGAAATTTTTCTCAATCTATTTTACTCATGGAGGTGTCTTCTTGCTCTAAATTCTTCAGGATATATTGTTTTCATCTCATATTTAACATTTAATTATTTACTAGATTGTGTTGCTTTCCAACTGTTCCCTGAATTTGTTGTGTACTTTTAGTAATCTGCTAACCTCCTTGAGAACAGATGAAATATTGTATATTGCTTTTATAAACTCAGAAGCACTTAACATGCCATTTAATGCACAGAAATATCCCAGAATTTGTTAGCTAAAGTGAATTGAGCATTTCCTTCAGATTTTGATTTTACAATAATGTTCTCATTGAAAGTGTCTAATAACTAGCTAGAAGAGGATCAACCTAATGTTGACTTATTAGTATTTAAATACTAATAAGTCAACATTATATCATTATAATGTACTGCTGTCTCATTGATTAATGTTAAGTGCTGGGTAAGCATGGAATTAGACCAGGCAGAAATTACGCAAAAGACAGCATTTCTTGCTGAGAATTGGGATCACTAAAACCCTTTCCCAAACTCCCTCAAACCCCAGAATTTATGTCCTCTAAAAAATTATATTTACATCAACATTGCATCTAATGAGCCTAGCTCTCTTTTAAAGGGTACAAAATTTATAAGTTATGCTCCTTTCCTATATAACATTTGTATGACAGAAATACAGAAATCCACGTAATGATCTTGCTAGGCAAGTGTAGTAAACATATTCATGCAATCATTGGTGATATGTTGTCTATGTTTATATTTTAGGAAACAAATGCTGAAAAACCCTTAATTGAAACCACCAATTTATGATAGTAGCATAAAATGAAGAAATAGAGCAGAAGGCTGGCCTGGAAACACATATTAAGTCTGGCTTGTAAAAATATGCATATTTAGAAATTTATTATTATAAGATTACATTTATTGATTGGAAAACCAATGTTTTATTTTTTTATTATAAGAATGACAAGGTTTACTGTTAAATTTATAGCAATATTGCTTCCTTCCAATATCAATTGTTTCAATATGATTAGCATCAATGTATTTTCTGTACAGCAACTCATATATTCCATTTGTATTTAGATGTTTGAGAACACATGGGATGGTGAGAATATGGGTGAGTCATTCTTTTTAATACCAGCCATTCATAAAATTAAAGTGTAAAAGACAACTTGATCATCTTCCATCTCTACCCTTGCCTCTGGGCACAGTCATGATCATTGGTTTTAGAAAAAAAGGTTATTGTCTGCTTCAATTATTTATGATATTGAAAGTTTTCTAGCTTGTCCTCTCAGTGTTGTCAGGAAAGGAAGGCTGTTTTATCTCAATACTGAAATCTGTTTTTCAAGAGCAAAAGGTAAGAAAAGGCAAGTAATTAAGAGAAATCATTTATCCCAGTTTCTTAGAGACAGTCTTTCAGATGTTTACCATTTTCCCAGTGTTTTGGGATATTTGTTCTTTTTTAGTTTTTGTTTTTCATTAGATTCAGTATGGTCCCAGTTGTTGCAATCATGTAAGGTAGACAAATTCCTTAATAGTAACTACATCTCCTTTTCACTTTAATTCCCCCCCTATGTATTAGAAATAAATTTAAGCTTCTGTTTTGCTCCTGTTCCTTCTCTTAGTACTTTTATTTCCCATCCAGTTACTTAGCGCACACATCTTTTATTAGTTTTTGGAAAGTTAATCAAGGATTAATCAATCTTTCCCATTGAGTCAGACTTAACTACTTTACTTTCATGTTCTATGCAAACAGTATAAACAATATTGTTCTTGGGAAGACTTATGGGTGAATTTCTTAACTATTTTGCATTGAAGGACCCTTTGAGACTATAACAAATGTTATCTCTCCTATCCATTTTCAAAGCACACAGAAAATTTCTGGCACACTATTTCATGTAATGCATGATTCCTCATACTTCCCAACTATGTCATATACCCCAGGTGAAGAAGTTCTGTGTACTATGATCAAGAAATCCCAGTAGTGGTATATGAGGTGACAATTAAGTTTATAAAGTCACCCTAGAAAAGGTGCTATATACCTCATTGCTGAATATCACTGTGGTAACTCCTAGTGCCTACCCTTCCCCCATCTCACTATCTCTTAGTCCTGGAGAAAAAAGTGTAGTTGGTCGGCAACTAGGTGCAGATCTTGACTCAGTGATTCAATTTCATAGGCCTTCAGTTTCTTCATGTGTAAAACAAAGAGGATGGATTAAATGTCTGAGGAGCCTTGCAGGCCTAACATATGATTTTATCTCAAAGTCATTAACCTTCCTTTCCGTTAATTTGGCTGCTTTCTTCCTTAGATACTCACAAGAATCTTGAAGATTAATTCACCCTTATCTTTGTATTCTCTTTTTTAATTTATACCATATCAAATCTGTATATGGTTTAATTTCCTTCAGTGAACCAAATATAACTCTCAGAGATTGACAATCAAGATTAAGAATTAAGTTAGCATGCTTGCAAGAAAGATAATGGGATGTATTGCTTGCTACAATCTAGGCAGTCTGCTGGTACAAACTCCAAAATAGTCAACATGCTCTGAATTGGGAAACTAGGAGAAAGAATAGCAAAGAGAAGCTTTTACAGGAAGCAGAGAAGTGGGGTGGGTTTCTAAAGTGTGGTATTAAGGTTTTTTTAAAATGTAATTCTAGGATCATGTAATTTATGAGTTTAATATGCAGAATTCAAGTGAGTTTTTTGTGTGTGTGTGTGTAAGTACATTCACAGATATGTGCAACCATCACCACAGTCAGTTTTAAAATATTTACATCACTTAAAAAATAAAAAAAAAACCCTGTGTCCCTCAGCTATTCCCTTCCTGTTCTCCTATCCCCCCATACTGTTGGCCCTAAGTAACCACTGATCTACTTTTCTTCTCTGTAGGTTAGTTTTATTCTGGACACTTCTGTAAATAGAATTATAACATAGGGTCCTTTGTGATTGACTTCTTAGCAGAATATTTCCAAGATTTCTTCACCTCAAAGTGTGTGTTTGTACTTCACCTTTTAAATGTATGAATACCATTTCATTGCATGGATATCCATATTTGTTTATCCATTCATCAGGTGAAGAACTTTTTTGGATATTAAGAATAATGCTTCCATAAACATTTATGTACAACTTTTTCTGTGGCCATATGCTTTTATTTCTCTTGGATACATACTTAGGAATGGAATTCCACGTTTAACCATTTGAGGAACTGCCATCGTGTTTTCCAAAGTAGCTGCAACAATTTACATTCCTATATTCTCATACATGTATGAAGGTTGTAATTTCTTCACATCTTTACCATCACTTGTTTTTATCAATTTTTTTTAAATCTAGCCATCCTGGTAGCTGTGAAGTGACATCTTATTGTGTTTTTGATTTGGTTTTCCCTAGTAACTAATAATATTGATAATTTTTCATAGGCTTATTGGCCACTTATATATTTTGTTTAGAGAAATATGTATTTGGATCCTATGCCCATTTAAAATAGGTTAATTTATCTCTTATTACTAGGTTCTAAGAGTTCTCTATGTGTAATAGATAAAGGAATTTTTGAAATTTTTCTTCCATTTTGTAGCTTATCTTTTTATTTCCTTGAGAGTATCCTTATCTTGCTCCCAAACTTAAGGGTAGAATACCTTGCCTTTCATTATTAAATATTATGCTAGCTATGGGTTTTTCATAGACACCCTTTATCAGGTCACAGAATTTTTCTTATATTCCTAGTTTGTTGAGTGCATTCATCATTACAGGGTGTTGGATTTTTTCAAATGCTTTTTTCCCATCTATTGAAAAGATTTTTTTTCTTTGGTTTTATTGTATTTTTATTCTATTGATAAGGTATATTACACTACTTGATTTGCAGACATTAAATCAACCTTGGATTTCTAGGATAAATCCCACTTGGCCATGATAAAATTTGTGTTATACTATGTATATTTCTACTTTCACTGGGCTATTTTGTTTAGGATTTTTGTATTCATATTTACAAGCAATGTTCGGTGATAGTTTTCTTTTCTTATGATACTTTTGTCTGACCTTGACATCTGAATTATACTGTCCCCATAAAAAGAGTTGGGAAATGTTTCATTCTCATATATTTTTTGGAAGAGCTTATAAGGAATTGGTATAAACTCATTGTTAAATGTTAAACCATTTATTAGTAAAGCCATTGGTCTGGGCTTTTTCTTTCTGAATAGTTTTTGATTATAAACTAAATCTCTTTGCTTGATAAAGATCTATTCACATTGTTTATTTCTAGGTCAGTGATTTTCAACCACACACTGGGGTGCTGTGAGAAGATCTTAGGTGTGCTGCAAAAATTTTTAAAGTCATTAATTAAATTATTTTCAAAGAAGTTCAAAGCATAATTATATTCTTTTCTTCTTACTCTTTTTTTTTGATCAACATAATTTAAATGTGCTACGGAAGCTTGACTAGAGGTTTAAGTGTGTGCTATGAGATTTAAAAAAAAGGCTGAAAAAGACTGTTCTAGATCATGCAATTAATAGAATCAGTTATCTTACTTAGTCTTTAAAATACAGATGTCTAAGAGACTTGTTTAGGTATTCTTACAGGAAATGACTTGTGAGTATGAAAAAATAAAACATAAAAGTATAACCAGATTTCTTGGTCAAATGAGCATGATGTTTCTCCCCACAGTAAACTTAACATGTGGGGTAATGCTACTGTGGCTAAGTTCTGGAATTCCTATCCTGGTGTTGTCTTTTGAAGTGAGTTTCTGGGGAAATTATTCATATTACTGGTGATTACACCTTATTCTTGAACCCAAACCAAATCAGTCATATTAAATCATTATCATACCAGTATCTGAAGAATTTGAGATATTTCCAAAATAAACTATAT
The DNA here is from genome assembly GCA_963574655.1 of Perodicticus potto. Lineage (NCBI taxonomy): Eukaryota > Metazoa > Chordata > Mammalia > Primates > Lorisidae > Perodicticus > Perodicticus potto. Next base: position 17,225 of record CAUYRH010169073.1, read on the forward strand.
ACCCCATTATCTGATTAAAGGTAATTCGGTATTCTTTATCACAGTTAATACTCTATATGGAGCCTGAATTCGCGAAGGTTCATTTCAGTATTCCAAGGAGCACTTGCAAGCAGGGGCATGTGCAGAGCTGAATCATTATACAGAATTTTAAAAACAATATTCTTTCCAGCCACATTTATTATAAACACAGAGTGTGCCAGCTACACTGGGCACCATAGGCTGGCCAAGGAATCTAACCACCATTCACAGCATTGCTCCTATTGCAATTTGTGTCCAGGTTCTACATATTTTTAAAACACAATTAGCACAAAAACTTGAGGCTGCCTGTACTTTGAGTTCCTGCCAGATTAAATGTTTAGCTTTTGTGGCCACGAATCTCATAAAACAGCAGAGCTTTCTTGAAGCCTTTTCATGGTTTCTGTTATTGTGCTTACAATGTATTTCAAAACAGTTCTGATGTTAGAGACGAAAGCAGCGCCACAGGAGAGGAGAATTCATGTCATTATAGCAAACACATTGCAGCACTTTTTAATCATATGATGTTTTTGGCTTCTTGGGCTGCATATATAATTTGATGTCCTACTACTTTATGCTGTTCCTTGGGGACCCCAAGGATTAAGGAAGAGTTTCTCTCTCTAAGAATTCAAAACTAGGTAAACTAATCTTGGGAACTAAGGCTGGGGACAGAAAGGGAGACATCATACTGACTCATGATTGGTTATTGCATGTGGTGTAGACTCTAGATGTAAAGATTTTGGCAGTTGAAATTTTATCAACAATAAAACTCATATGTGCATTTTATGTCCAATCCATTATACTTTCATCATTTTAGCAACCCCCACACAGACGGGGTTGGGTGTGAAATACCCAGGAGGGGATGAGAAGAGGCAGCTGTGAAATAGACATTGCTGTTGCACTAGCAGGACCTCCCTGTCCAGTTCTTCCTTGTTATGTTACATTTATGTTTCTAGGATCTCCCTGGAGACAGCAAGTGTGGCTGGGTGTGAACTGAGGGGGCAGGGAGATCTTTTTGTTTTAATCTTTGTTAAGATCTCCCTGGGTTCCAGAGACTGAGGAAAATTACTTTTTGGAAGGAGGTGATGTGGTTGGAAATACGTGGGATGGTGTGAACAACATCTAGTTTCTTTTCTACCCGACATCCCACCTCTTTCTTAAGATTTTCTTTTTCTAAGATATCTCTGTGCTTCTGTTATTAATATATTTTCCATTATTTAGCATTAGGGGAACTTAAAAACCAGTTAAACTGTGCAAATGGAGATCAGCTCTATGATCCAAAGCTATAACCCCTTATAGATAGCGCTGTGAGGGAACCCAGGTGTTCATCAACCAATGTAACTTTCCAGCAGCCTGCAATAGTCTGATTCATGCCTCTTGCCTGACATCTGCAGCCTGTTTTGTAAGCTAGGAGGTCCTAGGATGATTGAATAATGGTTGGAGACATTCTCCCTTTTTTCCAAACACATACATGTAGCCCTTCTCCCACACACGCTTTTCTTGGCCACTGAAATGATTTCTTCTTTGAGACTCATACTGTCCTGCCTCCTTCTCATTTTTTGGAAGTCCTCCCCGAAATTCTCCCTTTCTTAGTGCCATGACCTTGCTGACTGTGACCTGGATTCTAACCTGTAATTTGTAATATAGATTAGACAGTGATCTGTAATTGGAACAATACATTCTGGTGGCATAGAATCCAATTCTCTAGATTTCGTATTTTTGTTTAGGGGGTACCTTAGTCACATTTTATTGTTTATCATCAGGAAAAGTCAGTGCCAAGAGAAATTTGAATACAGCCCTGTTGCATATTAAATGGTCTTCTTGGGTCCTTGAAGTACTCGCAATGTCTGCGGTGAACCTGGCAGCCCCAAGAGTGTGATGTCTTTTGAAAGGCCAGGGAGAAAGGAGTGTGCTCCCTAGATATTGTCCACTCATCTCTTACCTTTCTGTGGACATCCAGGTTCATTGTAATCCTACTCAAAATATTCACTACCAGAAATTTCCAACTTAGAGTCATGCCTCTCTCTGTTAAGGTTTCAAGGAGATATCATTTTAAGGCATGGTATTATTAAGAATGACCCCAATATTGACAAAGTTAGAGCAACCTTCTGAGAGAGTTGAAAATAACAGTGAACAGTGAACTGTTCAGTTCTCCTGATGACATCAGGAACTGATGATGGAAAAGGAAAAAGCTGGTTCTTTGACTTTGTGTTTAGAATGCTTCAGACAAGGCAGAAAAGGAAACCTTAGGAATGGAAGATAATTTCCAAGTAATAAGAAAATTCCTACTTATAATTCCTTTACACATACTCAGGAGCTCAAGTAAGCAGGAAAAAAAAAGTTTTTTCAAAGTGGATTTCAAAGAAATTTAATCAAAGCGAAGTTCCAGAATGGGATACGAAGGGAAAAGGATGTTATCTAGAACAATGAGATACTTTGAAAATAGGGTCGTGGAAAATAAAATAATAGGTAGTAATAGGGCTTTGTGTGGCTTAAAGAAGTTATTGGGTCTTTAGTTTTTCACTGTTTATTCTAACCTCTGACAGGAGCCTGAAATATTAAAGTCAATTTCCATCTCTGTTGTCCTTTAAGGTAGCCACTAGTCCCTTGTGTCTATGTGAGCATGTGATATGTGACTAGTCTATATTAGGATGTGCTGCAAATATCAAATAGTCACTGTATTTTGAAGATTTAGTATTAGGAAATGTACAAAAGACCTTGACTACAATTTAAAAATTGCTTACATGTTGAAATTAGGATATTTTGAACATACTAGGTTAAATGAAATGTATGATTGGAGTTAATTTCACCTGTTTCCTTTTACTTATTGTACTAGAAAATTAAAAGTTATACACGTGGTTCAGCTTTGTGGCCTACATTGTATTTGTGTTGGATGGTCTTGAGAGCTTTGCCTAGCTGTCTGGGCTTCAGCATACACGTCTCTGAATGGTGGGAGATAAAGGTGATAAAGTGGGCCTAACTTCCTGGAAGGCTTTGATTTTGCTTGTCTGATTTCGAAATCTGCATCCTTTCTCTAACAGATGTTTAGGTCTTAGAAAACTATTTGTTGTGAACATCTATTTATGTTTCTACACTGTTAGTCGATTTGCACATAATCTCTAAATAGCTCACTATCTATGACAGGTAAATAGAAAAGTGTACCCAAATATCTTGGGAAAACCAGGGTGGAGAGTCTAGGGTGAAGGTCTCAGAGTGAGTCAGGGCCCGGGCTGCGATTAGCATCTCTGTGACTCACAGTTGCATGCTAACACCTAGATGGTTCTCCTCTTGAGAAGTACTGAGGGTAATGGCCCTTTCTCACCAGGAAATAGGGAGGATTGCTGAATCAGTGTTTGTCAAGCTGATATTTAAGCCATAAAAGCTAAGTGGGCACAGTGAGATCGGTGGGCTCCAGCCTGAAGCGTTGTGCTATCTCTGTACAGGCTACTGAGGGGGTATATTTCTGGCTCGATCCAAGAAAGAGAGGAAGGGAAACCTTGTGATGTTATGTCTTTAGTGAAACGTGAAGGAAATCCCACTGCGGAAGTGAAAATATTACTTCCTACTTTTAACAATAATTTCAAATGGAAACCTTAAATTTAGAGAAATAGCTAAAAATAAGCCTATTAGACCTTCTGTAAGGCTGAAGCTTAGCACACTTGGGTGGGAGTTAGATGCATTTGAGTAGATTTAGCATAAATTTACTGGTAGGTGTTTGTGTAGGTGTGCTGTCACCTGGCCAAGCCACTGCTCCTGTGCTGTAGACATATTTAAGGTTTTGAAGGTCAAATCTGACAGGATTTAGTTTTGTTCTTATAATACTGGATACACAATTTCCTTGTGGCAATGAGCACAGTGTCTTGTAGTTGTGTGTTAACATCCATGTCTCCACCTGCTCTGTGAAATTCTTGGGGAAGGGACTATGAGGTTTTCCTTCTGTTTCTTCATTACTGAGGAGTGTCTTCCATGAAGACAGCAGTTAATAGAGGTTTGGTCAACCGAGTAGGTATCTCTTATCACGTCTCTGAGGCAGAAAGTAGAAAAGAGAATTCTTGATGAACAAGAACCTCTCCTTAAAGACAATAGTGGGGAAGGATTCTAACTTCATACTCTGTCATTTCAAAGCACTTGACTATTTTTTGAGCTGTAAAACATGGGAAGAAAAGGGCCTTTAAAGTTTTGGACATAAAGTCTTTAACTTGGAATTTCATTTGAAGTAGAGAGTTGAATACTAAAATGTTACTCATAAGATATTAAGATTGACAGGATTGAGGTGTTAGAGGCTGGCAGCCTGGGATTAGAGAGAAGAACGGGTTTTTAGGAGGGAGAGAGGCTGAGGAGATGGGTGGGGTGGAGGAGAGAGGAGACAGACAAACCAGAAAGAAGTTCTTCATGGAGGGAAATGGTTAGGTTAGGATTTTCAAACAATGAGTCTAATACTCATTTAAGTGTTTGTATCGCCCATTTCATAACCTCTGTCTACAATCCCCAAATTTAGCAAAAGTTTTCAGCATAGAACTTGACCAGTGGTGCTTTATGAGGGAATGAAGAAACTGGGCCCACCGGGTAGGGGTGCAGGTCTTACAATGGCAGCATCACAGGAAGGAACGCCTGGCCGGGAACACAGAGACAGAGCATGTTGGAGACACAGGCAGGGAGCTCTCTGTGCCGTGTGTATCTGATTTTCACCTGAAGGTAGATTTTTGTAATTCCAGAAAGGAATGTTATGTCAAGCTCAACATTTTTTTTCAAATTAGCTTTCCATAGTTAAACTCTCTCGGCAATTATAGTGGACATTTTATGAGCACTTGTAATTGTTACAAATACATTACATCATTTAGTCCCCCAGCAACCTTGGATCTTCTGAGGCACGGAGAGATACGTGACTTGCCCACTCGTTTCTCTCTCACCACACTGTGAAGTGGGGGCTATACTTGCTCCATTTCATAGGCCAGAAATCTGAGGCACATGGGTCTTATTAACTTGCCTATAGTACAGAGCTAGTAAGTGATAGAAATGGGATTTAGACTGAGTTTTGGATCAATAGTTTCCATCATCTTAAAAGTATCCTTTTTCATCTAAAGCTGTAAGGTACAAACATAAGTGAAAAAAATATCCACTGCCTTCAAAGTGCTTAAATTCCTATCTGGGAAGGGAGCATGTGGGGGGGGTGTGTGTGCATGTGCTCACGCGGGTGTGCTGTGGACAGCAGTTGAGGGCAGGATAAAGTGTCAATAAAAATAAGACATAAGACATGGTCTTTATTCCCAACTGATCCTTTTTTCATTAGTGAGAGGTAAACAAGGCTGAAAGCTTTCTTTGCAGGTTATACCAAGCAACTGATTAAAGTGCTAAGGATTTCCTGAATGATCATTCATTATTTAATTTTTTAAAAGAATTCAGCTTTTTTAATTTAGTTGGTCTGCTGATTTGGGGGGAACAACAGTACGACTCACAGTTTGAGGCATGGGTATCTCCAGGAGGTTCCTGTTTGTCATAGTGATTAGCTCACCTACGCTTGACCTTCCCACAGGGCCACCACCCTGCCAGTTGGTGGGCAAAGGTTCTGCTGACATCAGAAGCTCTTATCTCCAGAGAATGATCTGCAGGGCACTGTGGCAGTTGACATAATTGAAATGAAAAAAATTGCCGTTAGTTATTGACATAAGGAGTGGTAACAGACAATATAAAATTACCCATCAGGTTACGAAAGTCAGGGTGCTTAAAAATGCCTCTCTTCACAGTTGCTTGTTTCGTTATGGATCATGGTGGGATTCTTTTCCACCTGTATTTTCTTATCTCTAAAGACAACTAGAGCACCTTGACAAATACAACTGTATTTGATTTTAAACATTACATAATGATAACAATATTGGGGGTGTTATTCTACCTTCCTTCACTCTTTTTCATTATTTAGAATTGGATTTATGTTAAGAGTTACATAAAATTCAACTAGCCGTAGCTTAAATAAATAGGAATTTATTTGTGTTACACACACACACACACACATATACGGACAAAATCTAGGGATAGGTAATCTAGGATGTCATGAGGGGTCTAGGCTGATTCTATCTTTCTATTCCTCTCTTTCAAAGTGTGAGATTTGAAACTCTCGTTTGCCACTCTTGGTAACAAGTTGGCTGCTTCCCCTCCAGCTTCAGATACTTGTTCCAGGCATTTGACAGCGGATGAAGTGTAAAGGCCAGAAGGGAGTACCTGCCAAGTACCTGCCCTGAAAGACTTTTCCTAAAGCTCCACCCAGCAATTCCTCTTTTCATCATGGTGTCTAGATTTCGCATGCTGACCTCTAGCGCATGCATACTGCTGTCCTGAATAAAATTGGGGTTCTCTTGGAAAGGATCAAGGAGTCTCTGCATTGGGTGGACCATTAGCATCATTTGCTACTCTTTCATGCTTTCTCCTTAAACATCTAATGTTTGGAAAACTTGAGAATATTTATAGTTCTAAAGGCCTTAGCAAGAACACTGACCAACATTGCCTTCTCATTTTATAGATAGTGACGATGAGGACCAGAAATATGAGTAGAATTTTCCACTTAGAGTCAGGGAGAAGAGAAATAGAAAGCTTAATTCTTAGAGCACTCATAGTGGGTATTGCAATTCGTTCTTTATTGTATGTGCAAGAATGTAAGTTAGTTGAATTGCTGGAGTGTGTTCTATGTTGTATTCATTTCTTGAATTTATTTTATTTTGCACTGTTTTGTATTTTGTATCTATATTGGATTTTTACTTGAATTTATTGTGTATAGCATTTGTATATTCACTTATTTATGCTTATTGTGTTGTATTTCTGTATTGTATCTTATATTTGCATTGTATTATTTATTGAATACTGTATTTACTACTTACATTGATTGCATTTTGTACAACATGTATTTATTTTGTACTTGTATGTTATATTTCTAACTTTTTTGTATGTTAGAATGTATTTATTTTATACTTATTGTATGTTAGAATGTAAATACCTTGAAGAACTGCCAAATTTATCTTTGTGCCTCCCTCACTAAAAAAATTCACTGCAAAAATCTCTTTAAATATTAATTGAATTCATTGTTTTGTGAATATCATCAACAAAATTACAGAGAAGAGAACTTATAGATAAGAGGAATCAATTTGAAACGTAGAAAAGTAACCATTGTAATGCAAAAAATATCAATCAGAAAATACACTTCAGTGTATAGGAATGTATCCCCGATGGAACTGAAGCTTCATGAAACTACTTATGAATGAGAGGGTGGAAGGAAGAGAAGTGATGCTTATGACACCCAGGTTTCTTGGAGAACTCTTGGTTGCATAAAACTGCCGGTGGGGGCCACTGTAGTGCATGTGCATGTTGGATAAACCGCTTCCACTCTGTTTGTTCTCTAGATTTCTAGATCCTATTAGTGGCCTACTGCTGTAGGGAGTCCCAGAGTTTTCTTTTCTCTGTGACTTTCAGCAGGAACGAGGGCTAGAAATTCTGCTGGCAGCAATAGTTGTTCTAGCTTTCCTGTCAGAAAATGAGTTACTTTGAAAGGTCCTATTAGGCCGAGAGGTGGTGTTTTCCTGTTCACTTCTTGGGCCTGCTGTTACCTCGGGGTACTTTTGGATGTGCATCACGGGAACTCAGGTTTATAACTCAGATGCCCTAAGAAGGCCAATTTCCCAATTGCCTTACAACCATTTGGCACAAGCTCAGAGGTCACACATTCTATTTTTCAGATTGTCACTATTGAACCTATATTTTGAATTTTTAGTATGGATTTTATACTACCTGTACTTAAACCTCTTAGCTAGACAAAGGCTGTGCTTTTTATTGATTTTGTCATGGTGAAAGGCATCTTTCAGTGAAATAATAAAATTTCCTTTTTCCTTCATGGGAAAAGTATGTGTCATTCTCCCAGCACTTAATCAAGCATTTTGATATCCCAACACTATAGAAATAAGACTGTGCTAAACCATTTCCCTAAGAATTGCCAAAGGTTGAGTCACCCAAAGAGGACCTGAGGAAGTTGGAAGTTACCCTTCTGGGTCAGGCTGGTTCAACATTAACTTGATTTAAAATACGTCAATTACTTCCAATTTTCGTGTGAACTAAGAGTTGGAAGTACCTGCTAAAGGGAAAAACAAAGCAAGCAAACAAACTAACAAAATGTGTATTTAGTGAACAGTCCTAAAGGGAAGGTAGGTTTCAAAATAGGGGAGACTTGTTGAGTTGTCAGGCTTTGGGCAGAATGGCACCTGCAGAGCCACCTGCACAGTACAGTAGACAAAATAGTATCATCACTCAACACCTGCTGTAGTGCTTAAGGCAATCAGCATGGCAAGGTCTTCCAGGGGTCCAGTAATAGCGATCTTCAAGGGAGACAAAAACAGTAATTGTAGGGTATTCACAGTTCAGACAATTTCCTGGGGGTAAAAGTAAGGACAGGATTTGCAGAGTTCAAAGTAGATCATAGTCAGAAAAGATGGATCTTGGAGGTTTTAGCAAATAGAATTTAAGAAGCATGAAAGACCCAGCTGGGTCTGGCAACATGCTTTTCTTTCTCATATTTCACGAATGGATTTCTTTTTGTGTCACTGAGCCTTATTCTCTTCCTGTTTTCCTGATACACAATTTAGTAGCCAATATTCCTTTTGAGTCTTATCTCAGAAGAAATCAAGATGCATATAGATTCAGAATGATACACAGAGGGAAGCCTGGGATTGTTTATGGGTTTGTGTTTAGAAATGGGGGTGGAGAAATGTCAGCAGGCCAGGAAGAAAAAGGCTAAAAGCGGGAGAAAGCAACCGGAAATACAGGGAAAAGAGAGAATCAAGACCAGCTTGTGGCTGGTGACCAGGAGATCACTTACATCTTGCTGCCAGACAGTTTGATGATTGAAAAGATTCTCTTAGGTTATCTCCACTCATTAAGTTTTGCCTCCAGGAACAATAAAAAACAAATAAACTTCTCCAACAGAATAACTTCTCCAACTCAAAGCTAGTATTATATTTGTCAAAATTACGAGGAAACAAAGAATGTGTTCACAATCCAAAAATGTGTAGTAAAAATGGATAACAGCAATAGTTTTACTTAATAATTACCAATGCAAGCCCATTTCTAGTGTCCTTCATGCCAACAAGCTACAAATTTCAACAACTAAAGTGCATGAGACAGTCACCATTCTGACAAACCGTCCACACTTAATAGTTTTATTAATCAAATTACACATTGCAAACATTTCTTGCCTTTTAAATGATCTTAGTATTAGGTTAATAGTACATTCATGAATAGTGTTAGTTCAAAGGATGAAACAGGTTTAAATGCAAGCCTTTGTAATTCTAAGTACTGCAGTCTCTTGGTACTGTATTTAATTTCAAGGAATTAGCATCATTTCAGATTTCCTCTTCCAGAAAGGACTCTTGCACTGGAGAATGAGGTGGAGGTTGGAAATTAAACTCACTCAGACAGGGAACAAACCAACAAACCACAATAAAAATGAAAACCAAATATTTACCTTTTTGGGCTATGGATGAGCCCAGCACGCACACACACGTATGCACACACCCATAACCCCCACGCTACCCTGCTTCTCAGACCGTACTTTCCACTAACAAGATGCTCTACACGTGTACTTTTGGAAAGTTCTGGTTTGGGGCCCAGAGTCAGAAGTCTCTGAGCTTCCATGTTGCCATCTTTTTTCATGGCTGCCAACTGAATGAGGAGGAGAGTTGAATTACTTTGAAAATAATTCTTCTTAACAGTTAGTTACTAAATTCTATTCTTTTCTGTGTACTTTTGATTCAGGTAATTGCTTTTAAAGTATTGCAGCCTAGAACAATGTGAAAGCATGTGATTTTTAGTTAGCTAGTGCTTTGACTCTTGGAATCATCATGTGCCCTAATGGAGAATCCACACTGCAGGGCTGGACAACAGCAAGCATTCTATCGGAAAAGCCAACTTGGCATCCACAAGTGGATCAGCTATCCACAGGAACTTTTATTTAGTATAGTGGACCTCAGGTGTATTTCTTTAATGGGTGAAATTTGTGGCTTGTTAGTATAATAGATATTAGAAACAGGCTCACGTTGATAAAATTAATGATATTCAAGACATATAAATTGGCTAAAACAATTTTAAAGATATTCCTGATTTTCATAGATAAATTCCAAGAGATAATGAATTCTATTACCTGTTCTTGAAGGATGATACTTGAGGCTTACTCCCTAAATAATCCTTTGTCTAGCCATTATTTAGGAGGATTTCTAGTAGGTTAATGCCAATGTCAGAGGACCAAGATCCTGCCTTTGGATTTTGTGTCAATCTCATAAAAACCTTGTGGCACAGTGGGGAGGGTGCCAGCCCCATATACCAAGAGTGGCCAGTTGGTTTGAACCCGACCCCGGCCAGCTAAAACAGCAGTAGCAACTACAACAAAAATAAGCCGGGCGTTGTGGCAGGTGCCTGTAGTCCCAGCTACTCCAGGAGGCAAGAAAATCGCTTCAGCCCAAGAGTTTGAGGTTGCTGTGACCTGTGATGCTGTGGCACTCTGACAGCTTGAGACTCTGTCTCAAATTAAAAAAAAAAGAAAGTGATAATTTGACACCAAGAAGGGGAGCTAGAAATTCACACTGTAGAGAAAGCTTGCATTGATTGTTTTGTTCTTGTTTGCTAAAGAATTTAGTTTCGCTCAATATGTGTGGCAGAACCGAGCTTGCTTTCCTTATAACCTTGCAGAGACCCTGTGAAAGAGTACCTAATGCACATGCGCCCCAAGCCTTTTCAGAAATTAGCATTCATCCACCAGATAGAACCTCAGAGTGTGTATGACCAAATGGCTGGTGTTGATTGCCACACAACCCAGAGAACTTTGATCCCAACTCTCTGTTCACTGCAGCACCTTATTTGAAACATCGTTAGCCAGTTAAGACAGCAGGAACAGCTTCTCCTCATCACTTTGGCATTCCCTGACAATTCAGGTTGCCCTGGGCAACCAAAGGAAGAAGGGTTGGAAGGGGAAAGAGAAAGTACATTGGGTCAGCCAGGGATGTCCTCTGCCTGGCCTATGTGATGATCTTTCCTGAAGGGTAAGTGGGGACAAGAGACTCACGCTCTTACTCACGCCCAGGGAGGGCTGCACCATGTCGTAAATGTCTCAAATGAGAGATTTTTATGTCCCCCTGGATTAGCTGCAAGGGTGAAGGGCAAGAGTGGAGCCTGCATCCTTTCCCTGCCCCCTTTTCTTGGCTGGGGAATGTGTGTGGTCTGCTGGGCAGAGCCTGGAGTAAGAACCAGGAGGTAGAATGAGTCATCCCAGCTGCACAGGGCTGGATGCAGGAAAGGGGACACTTTGGGACAAATTTGTGACTGTGTGCGACTGTGTTTTTTGTTCTGTGTTTGTGGCAGGCATCTTTGTTAGGGGAACTTTGAGATAATCATATCTCTGACAAAAACTGAGTAAATACAAAACATTTTGGCCTCCTTTGAGTCTGCTTTATCTTCAGTCATTGGTAATGTCATCTGACAAGTCACTTCCCACTTGTCTTTGGGCTTTTGTCTCAAAAGGAAAATTAGTAACAACGAGAGGAGAAACTGTTGCTTTTGGAGAATCCAAGTGAAAGGCAGTGGTGACACATTTTTAAGGCCCTCTGGAGGTCCTGGCTTTGCTTCTCATCCTCTGTCGTTTTTGTGGGGGCCACAGCTGCAGCCGGACGGTAGCAATAAGGAAAGGGCCAGAGCCAGTGCCACCAGGAGGCGGATACATCATCCTGGGCAGGTGAAGTACGAGTCATTTAGTCTGCACCAGGGGCCCTGCAGAGAGAGAGGCACTGAGTTTCCTGCGCAGAACCCATGATGCGCAGGAAACTGGAAACCAAAACACTTTAAACATTTTATCTTTACAGCTATCTTCAGTTTACAATTTCCACCTCAATTTATGTGGGTAATATAAGTTTCTTTGAAGACAAAAGCCGGGTTTGGTATATGCACTTATCAGTGACTGTGACAGCATGTTCAGGCCTTGTGTGCGCAACTTCTTGAAGCTGCCACATTCCCATACCTGCCAGTCTGGGCGTGAGGTGGTTCTACTGTTCGCAGCTGTGGCTACTTGCAGAGTTGTACTAGATTTGAGGACAAACTTGAGAAGCTTGGGAAACATTTCTCTAATGACAGTGACATTCTCATTTTATCTGTTGCAGAATCATTGGCGGTCTTTACTTGTCGGTTGTAAATTAGCGTTTGGGATTGTGAATTATTTTCTAGTCTCTCCTATTTAATCCTCGTGCCCCTGAGTGGGTGTTTTTCAGAGGTTTTTCCTGTGTGTGTGTTGTGTGTTGGGTAAGCCGATTGCAGTGGAGCTTCCCAGTGTTTCAACTCAGTCGTGCTTTTGCCACAAAAAAAGGCAACAATTTGAAGTTATTATCTGGCTGGTTGGGAGAAAAGCACTTTCCGGTTAGTGCTGACACCAGCAGAAAAGGGAAGGAACCTAAAGCAAGAGTGAGAGAGGAAAATTTGATTTTCACCTTCTAGTCCCTAAGCATCGAATTAAAATGTGTCCAGTCACTGATGAGAGAAGATAGGCGAGGGGATACAAAAGTAAAGTGAACTTCATCTGGGGGTGATCGGTGAATGTGCCTTCTATACACGTCTAGGTCTTCAACAATTACGCTTTAATTCATTCAATAGATATTTGTTTCCTGTCAACAGAAATTTATTAGGTGCTGACATTGCTGCAGGAAACAAGATGAATGGAACATACTGGGGGGAGACGAAAAAAAAGGAAATGTATGGACATAAAATATGATTTCGGGTAGAGTGAGAGGTGGGAAGAAAATGGTCAAATAGAAACCTAAAAGAAATTTAAGAGGGAGTGTGAGGAAGACCTGGGCGAGGGGTCAGTGTAGGGGAGAGAGAGGGGAGGAGGGAGAAGGAGAGGGGGAGAGGGGGAGAAGAGGGAGCTGGGAGAGAGAGACAGACAGACAGACACTGGAGCTGGGGCTTCAATCTCTGATCTCTGCTCCCTGGGAGGCCTTATTAGGATTCCAAAACGGAAGCGTTTTACCTGATTTATGGCTTTGAAAGCTCACTGTGGTGCGTCGTCTCTTCTGTACTTTACTTGCTGGGTATCAGTTCTAGCAGAAAAATCACTGCATTCTCCAAGCAATTATTAAGCAGTCTCATGATACTTTTCTTAAAGCTCTAGTAACCTCAGGATCTCAGAAATGCAAGTTTGTAATCCTTATTGATTGGGGCTTGGAAAAGGAAAAGTCAGGGCAGCAAGGAAGTAGTATATTAACACAGTAGTTTGTAACTGGTGGTGGTGGGGGGAGGGAATCATTAAAAGAAAATGCCAGGAAAAAGAATTCTCCTTAATTGATTTGCTGCTATACATATCTGCACTCAGGGGTCAGACGTTGCGGTAGTGTTAGGAATTTGTTGGTCATTCAGCCATTCGTCTGTTCTCCATGGCAGTGTAATGTGGTGAGTCAGAGGAGGGGTCCCCGGGGGACAGCTGACTGCGTCTGAAACTCATCTCTGCTGCCTACCTAACTACACTAGCCTCTGAGTAACTGCAAAGTGGGGACTATAGGGCTGTGTGAGGATAAAACGAGATCATACACAGTGTTGTCTTAAGTACTCAGGGAAGTTAGCTAGCTACTAGTGAGTTGGTTTGCTAAGAAAATTCTAACTATGGAAGATTTTAAAATTTCATGTGTAATAAGTCAGACATTTAGTTTATTTTACATATTTTGGAAGACTGGACAGAATTATGAGAGTAAAATATAGTACTTTGGGTGGTATCTTCTGTTTTTGGGGTGACATCATGTAAGCCATCGACAACAGGCTTGATAGGGATGGCATTGTCCAAAGAAAGGAGGCCCAGGCTGGGGCCAGTTTACTGTTTGAAATTGGCAGAAGGAATTTACAGTGATGAATGAGGGTTAGAGGTGTGGGACATGGGAAAATGGGCTGCGTCAGATTAAAGTAGCTCATGAAAGGCGTAGATGGGATAGATCCGGGGAAAGCAAAGGCTGTCCGTGTGCATGCCCCTGTTTTGGACTTTGAGTTTTGGATACTATCATTTCAATCTCTCTTTAGCATCATTTTCAACTGAATTTTCTAAAGGGATATTTTAACATGTGAAATTTTATTTTACTTTACTTTTTTAAGGCTAGTCAAGTGAAGTAGTGAGATTAAATGTGAAATTTTAAATGTGAGGTTTAAAAATGTAAGTCCTTAGGAAGCTAAAATTGCCATACCCTATTTTGTGGTGTGGTCACATTGCTGAATTTGTTTCATGGTGACATCCATTCAGCCCTCCACAAGCCAAGACAGGTGGATTGCTTGAGCTCAGGAGTCCAAGATCAGTCTGAGCAAGAGCGAGACCCCATCTCCACTAAAAATAGAAAAAGTAGCTCAGCATTGACGGGTTCTATGTCCTTGGATTCAACCAACTGTGGATGTACGGTGCATCTTAGTAGGGTACTGGTGAAACTTATTAAATGTAGAGTATCAATGTCTTTATATAGTGATTAAGAAAATGCTATGAGGGCTATCTCTCACAGTACGATCAAAGTGTTTCTGGTTGTATATGAAGCACATTCTGCCCTATGATTGCACCAATGTACACAATTACGATTTAATAAAATTAAAAAAAATTTTATTTGTACTGAACATGTATAGACTTTTATTCTTGTCACCATTCCCTAAACAATATAGTCTAACTACTCATATAGCATTTATATTGTTTTAGGTATTGCAAGTAATCTAGATATGATTTAAAGGATAAGGGAAGTTTGCATAGGTTACATGCAAGTACTAAGTCATTTTAAGTAAGGCACTAGAGCATCCTGGGATTTAGAGACCCAGGAGTGGTGTTTTCCTGAAACCAAACCCTGTAGATACCAAACGACCAGAATATATGGAATTTTAACTCAGTGCTTGCCTTTGGAAATGCCTATGATTTAAATAGCTGCTTTAAAATAGATTTTAGCTTATTTTTACCACTGATCTCAGCCAATAGCATAATCTATTGTTTTTCCTCCAGGCTGTCCTTTCTCTTCTTTGCCCAAATTATTTCACATTTCAAATAATCCAATTTATGAATAGAAATTATCCTAAAAACACCCTTCTTCGAATGTGATAAAATCCTTTTCATGGGATCCTGCTCAATTTTCCCAGACACGTGCTGCCCCTCTGAAGTCATGGTTAGATCAAAAAGTCAAATCCCTTCACTATTTTTACATTTACGGTGGGTCAGGGAAAAGCTCCATTTTGGGAATAAATTTGAAATTAAACATTTTCTTTCTTACATTTCTTTTTTCCTCTTGCTATTTTTTTGTCTGTATTCTTTTTCTTCCCCTCTGTCTCCCCCTCCCTCTCTCCCTCCTTCCCTTCTTCCTGTCCTTCCTTTTAGTGAAGGAGGACTCACTGTCCGGAGGGAGTCAGGCTGCAGTGGGATGACGGGAGCTGAAGTCACTTGGTGATACAGATTCTAAATCACGCGTGCTCTTGTTAGACTCCCACATGCCTTCTGATTCTTGAGGGGGGTGACCCTAACTGACATAGACTTTGAATGGCAAATGATATTTTATATATAAACTGGACTGAATAAGGGAAGATAAGCATTGTGAAAGGACAAGGAAACGGAATAGGTTACAATGGACTCCACATCACGTCTGTGCCTCAGTTGTTTTTAAAAAGCAGTTGAACATCCCATTCTGGAGGACGTGTAGCAAGGGAAGAAAGCAGAAAAACAGTATCAGAAAAGGAAAGCCGGGAATTTGGGAGAATTTGTTGTTGAACAGCTGTAAGATTGAGTTGATTATGGTATGTTTTATAATAAGAAAGTAATGGTTCTCTATGATTCTTGAGATTTTTGAGACAGATCCTTTAAGCCTCATTACAACAATGAATTAATCTGCTGGCCAGCTGATTCATTGCTCACTCTGTGTTGAGTATTCAGCAAGAGGTGTCAGGAATACAGACGTGCTGGTCATGATCTCTGATCTAACTCTAAGGCAGGAGACCAAAAACATTAAGAAAATTAGAAAAACCAAATAGTTCTAAAAATCCTCATGAGATTATTGGTGCAGAACTGGAAAGCAAATGTCATCAGTGGACATACATCAAAAATCAAATCTTAAGACTTTAATATTTGAGAAGGAAGGATTTGGAAATATTAGACTTTCAATGAATATTTCCTTTGCAAATGAGAAATTAGATAAGGTTTCCTTTTTTTATTTTTTAAATTACTTTTTATTAAATCATAACTTTGAACATTGATGCATTTATGGGGTTCAGGGTACTGCTTTGATATACAATATGAAAGTTTACATTGAACTAAGTAACACATCCATCACAATTATACTTATTTCTTAATAGTTTTGAAATGTACCATTGCATCATGCACATTAGGTGAGCATACCCTCCCTCCATACCCTCCTTCATACCCCGCCTCCTCTCCCCTCTCTCTCCCCTTCCCTTCTACTCTTTTATGTTTACCTGAATGCAGCTGGAACATATTCTTCTTAGTAAAGCATCTCAAGAATGGAAAAAAAAGTATCCAATGTACTCAATACTACTATGAAATCAATATGTAATCACCTACATACTCATATGAATGGCAAAACATAACTATAGTCCAGGAAGTAGGAGATTTCCTTTTGAATCTTCTCCACCAGCTGTAGTCTTAGGATAATACAGTTATCATTAAGGGATATGTATTGTTTTTCAGATTCAAGGATAGGGCAAGTGAAATATAATTTGCATGACAAATATTTTACAAGCACTTAATTGCATCTGAAACATCTTTTTAGGGGCTCAGGATATCACACAAAGTGCTCACAAGCACCACCTGCACATTTTCTTTGGTAGGCAGATCTATGTGGAGTGGTAATGAGAGTCACCAGCAGCCTTGGTGAGGACATCATCTGTCAGATTGCATTGTTGGCACTTCCCTCTTAAGTTTATTACTTAATTTCAATAAAGAAAAATAAATATACACAGGTGGAGTGCAGTGGCTCACACCTGTAATCCTAGCACTCTGGGAGGCAAAGGAGGCTGAGACAAGAAGGATCACATGAGCCCAGGAGTTTGAGGTCGCTGGGAGTTATGAAGCCACGACACTCCACTCAGGACAACAGAGTGAAACTCTGTCTCAAAAAAAAAAAAAAGGAAATCCCCCAAAATCCTCCAGGCAAATAAATACATATATTGCTAGAGACAGTAGGGGAGAGGAAAGATAAAATGAGATTTGGAATTCTGGCAGCCCTAGGTTCAAATCTACCCCCAACACTGATGATCTAGCTGCATGAGAACAAGCAGTTGTAGTTATTGATGAGCTATGCTTTCCTCGTTATCAGTCCCCTGAAGGTGAAGATGGTGCCTTGTACAAAATGGTTTTATTTTTCCTTTAATATCTATGATAAAACAATGGAAGAACAAGGCAGAAAATACAAACCATCTATAGCTCTTAACAGTTTGTGATATCTTTCTAGATTTTCCCCTTTCTCTGTATATATTATACTGAATCAAAATTGCTATTTTTTAAGTGACTGTGCTTTTTTTCTATTTATCCTTAGGGCCTGGTATATAGACATAATTATTAATAATAAGTATATATTAAGTCAGTGAATAACCTTGAATTCTTTTTTTTTTTTTTTTGGTTGCAGCCATCATTGTTGTTTGACAGGTCTGGGCTGGATTCGAACCTGCCAGCTTAGGTATATGTGGCTGGCGCCTTAGCCGCTTGAGCCATAGGCGCCAAAGCCAACCTTGAAATTCTTGGTTCTCAGATGGTTCCTAGAAAAAAAATTGAGTCTGATGACAATACGTATGATGCCCAGAGTTCTGAGGGTTGAATGAGATCCTATTTGTGTATACAGCAGGCAGTCTGTAATTTGAAGCTGTTATTGCCATTATTTTATTTCTCATTGATGAGACAGAGATATTACTAATGGTTGGTTCACAAGGTGTGAAATTATTGATGATGGTCTTTACTTACAATTTTGAAAGAGATAGTAAATCTAGTACAAAGTGTTTATATTGCCAGTGTAAGAGAACATACTGTGCATTTTAATTGACAAAACAAGTTACTAAAGTCAGTGATAGAGAAAAAAAGTCAGTTGTAGGATTTTCTACTCTATGCTGACTTTTAAGCTTTTTTAACAAAGTATTTTTGTGACACAGTCTCACTCTGTTGGGCTAGAGTGCCATGGCATCAGTCTAGCTCACCGTAATCTCAAATTCCTAAGCTCAAGCAATCCCTTCCTTCAGCCTGTTGAGTAGCTAGGAATTCAGGCATAGCACCGTCATGCCTAGTTTTCTTATTTTTAGGAGAGATGGGGTCCCACTTTGTACTGGCTGGTCTTGAACTCCTGATCTCAGTGATCTTCCTGCCTCATCATTCCAGAGTGCCAGGATTACAGGCAAGAGTCACCCTGCCAGCCAATTTTCTTTTTGTTTAAACTTTAGATTGATATGAAGGTACAAATGATGAGGTTACATTGTTTGCATTTCTAAGGTAAAGTTCAAGTTGTAGTTGAGTTCCTTCATCCAGGGAGTGTGCTATTTAACTTACAGTGTGCACATTAGGTGAGAGTTTACCAATTGCCCTTACTCCTCCCCTTTCCCCTTCCCTTCCTGCCCCCTACACCCCCAACTTGAAAATACTTGTATTTTTCTCTCATGTGGATGTGTAGTTGTTTGCCAATTGTTTTCATATTAGTAATGAGCATATTGGATATTGTTTTTTCATTCTTGTGATACTTTATCAAGAAAAATGTAATCCAGGAAATGCAAAAGATATAAAGTTTCCATCTCTTTTGTGGCCGAATAGTATTCCATGGTATATATATGTATACCACAGTTTATTAATCCATTCATGTGTTGATGGACACTTGAATTACTTCCATGTCTTGGCAATTGTGGATTTAGCTGCAATAAACATTCTAGTGCAAATGTCCTTAGGGTACAATGGTTTTTTTTTTTTCCTTCTGGGTAGATACCTATTAATGGGATTATGAGATCAAATGAAAGATCTACTTTTAGCTTTTTGAGCACTCTCCATATTTCTTTCCAAAGAGGCTATATTAGTTTGCAGACCTACCAACAATTTAAAAGTGTACCCTTCTGGGTGGTGCCTGTGGCTCATCAAGTAGGGTGCTGGCCCCATATACCAAAGATGGTGGGTTCAAACCTGGCCTCAGCCAGACTGCAAAAACAGAAAAATAGCCCGGCATTGTGGTGGGTGCCTGTAGTCCTAGCTATCCAGGAGGCTGAGGCAAGAGAATTGCCTAAGCCCAGGAGTTAGAGGTTGCTGTGAGCTGTGTGACACCAAGGCACTCCACTGAGGGAGATAAAGTGAGACTCTGTCTCTACAAAAAAAAAAAAAAAGTGTACCCTTCTCTCCACATCCACACCAACATCTCCAGCTTTGGGGATGTGGGCTATTTCACTGGGGTTAGGTGATATCTCAGAATGGGTTTGATATGCATTTCTCTGATGATTAGTGATGATGAGCAATTTTTCATGTGTTTGTTGGCCATTTGTCTGTCTTCAGAGAAGTTTCTTTTCAGTCTCCTGCCCATTTATAAATGGGATTTCTGGCCAATTTTTTTGATAAGATATGATGGCCTCTGATATCAGCAGATTCGTGACTCAAACTCCAAGATGTTAAAGATCTCAAGTTTCCTTTCTTTTTCCACAGGTCTATTGTGGCACTGGATTGTGTGGGCAGAGGTAGGGTCTTGGAAATGCCTTTAATAGAGGGTCCTTGAACCTCCTTTGCTAGGAGGTGTCCCAGAATTACTTACAGAATGTTGTAGAGGAAGCAAAATCAAGGGAATCACCGATCTGGTAACTTTATTTTACCTACAGAGAACTAAGGTCAAAAGAGATTGCACAAACTTTTCAAGGTCAAATAGGTAATTAGTAGCAAACTCAGGCTTAGAACCAAAGATTCCTAAGAAACAACAAAATGTGGAAAAAAACATTGGAGTCAGGTGGCTTTAGATTGAGTCCTGGTTCTGCTGCCTTATAGGTCCTTTGAGGTTATCAAATCTCTCTGAACTTCATTATCATCTGTAAGATCATAATCACTTACCTAGGTGTATGAGTTTCCTAAGGCTACCACAACAAATTACTACCAGCTTGTTGGTTTAAACCAATAGAAATGTATTTTTGCACAGTTCTGTAGGCTAGAAGTCTGAAGTTAGATGTCAGCAGGGTCATGCTTCTTTCTGAACTTTTTAAAAAATGTTTACTTATTTATTCATTCCAGATTAATTATTAATTAACTTATTCACTTGTTAATTAATTAATTAACTCATATACCTATTTATTAATTCTTACTACAGCTTTGGACTTTATTTCTTGTGAAATGGGATATTCCGTGAACTAGTTTTCTGGATTTCTGTTGACTGAGTTCACTGTTAAGATAATTTTAAAGTGCTACAGAAATAAGAAAAACCATACACCATTAAATTTATATTCTATTATGTTCTCAAGAAAGTGGTTTTCAAAATTAAATGTGCACAAGGATCACCTGAAAAGTTTGCCAATAATGCAGGTTTCCAAGTCCTAACCTCTGAGGCTTGGGTGTGGCCAGGAGATATTTGTTTGAAAGAAGGAAAAGAGAAGATTCTGATGCAGGTGAGCTACTAGTCACACTTTGGTAAAAAAAAGGCAGCTGCGTGGAGACGCATTTACCCAAAATTATTTTTGTTAAATATTTGGGGTCGAACATTTATCACAGAGAAAATAATACAACCAATACGATGAAAAAAGTATTAAGAAATATTTGGCATTGCCTCTCCAAATAAGGTTTTGCTTTTCCTTTTTTGGAAGTCTGCAAGGGAATCTCATCACCGTGCTTGAGATGATGTCAACTCTTTCATTCCTAGCCCATTTTGACATGTAAACCTTTTATTTCACAATATACATGTTGAGGCAATGTTCTTTTGTTTTATAAGATGATAATTATCTGTTAACTATATCACATATTAAAGAAAAATTAATAAGGAATACATTCAGCTACAGCTGTAGTTTTTCAAATATCATCATTACATGTGTTTTTCAAATGCTCTAATATTAGAATCTAGATTCTAATGGAATATCCACTGTAAAATGCATGTATAATTGTGTTACGAAGGCTGTATGAGTTTCCTAAGACTGTATAATTCCTAAGGAATTATATTCCTATAATTTTTTACAGGAATTATAATTATAATTATAATTTATAATTATATTCCTATAATTGTATTACAAAGGCTGTATGAGTTTCCAAAGGCTGTATAATTCCTAAGGAATTATATACCTATAATTTTTTTAATAAATTATAAAATTTATTCTATACCAATATGTACATACAAAGTGATGTCTGTGCTATGAGGAGTTAATAAATGCTTTTCTCTGTTAATGAATCACTTTCTTTAGTATGACAAATGTTCTATTTCTCTTTCTTGAGAAAGTAAATAGATGATTTATTTTTAAATTCTTATAAGAGAATGATGTCCAAATTAGCAAAACCTGGTCTTCCCTTGTGGTTGCTTCAATCTGTCAAATCATCTAACGTAATACTATGAGGGTTTTAAGGTCATGAAAAAAATTTATTAAGTTCCTCAGGTTTGTGTACACAAGAGTCTCGTGTTACAAATGTTTATTAATATTCAAATTCATGGGCTTTCATTCCAATTCACTGAGTAAAGTCTGAGAATTTATATTTTAATAAACACCCCAGGTAGAAGGCTGGACATTTAAGTCTGTGAATTTATCCTAGAAAAAGTGCTACCTACCTCATTGCTGAATATCACCAAGGTCACTTTGAGGTACTTTCCTTGGGAGGCTATGCCCCAAGACCAGCACCTAGTCTATTTGTCAAAGCAATTTTGGAGTTCTTTTTTCTGGAATGGCCATCACAGCTATCAATACTGTCACCAGATGACCAAGGGGTGTACTTCGAAGGTGATGGTTAGTGATATTCAGCAGTGAGGTATGTAGCACTTTTTCTGGGATAAGTTCACAAACTTAATTGTCCAACCTCACACTTTTGATACCAATAGTCTGTCTTTTATACTTTGGGGAATTATCCTCCAAGGAATTTTGTAAAATAGCTTAGAGGAGTTAATTTTGAGTAATCTGTGCTTTAAATCCCTGGGAGGAATTTAGTTCAACCTTAGTTAAGGGGCAGTTAGCAGCACAAAAGAAGCATTGCCAAGCTTTTCAAACAGGAATTTTGGATTTTGATGGCAAATGGGACCAAATACATCATCTTATTTCCTTTTGGAAAGGCATGTTTTGGGAAGCCTGACCTTTGGCAAGAGCAGATATTATCAGAACATCTAAAAAGCATAAAGATGGGAAAAACCAAAGATGTGACAAAGTAGGACAGTGATCAACGACATTTGCTCTCTGCCATGTACTGCTCTAAGTTTCTTATGTAACCTTTCAACTACTCTATATAGCAGATATTATTATTTGTTCCATTGTGCACATGCAGAAATAAAGAAGTGAGCAGTAAAGTAACTTGCCCCCTTCCATAGCTTGTGAGAAACAGAGGCAGGATTATTCAGGATCTGAGGGGCCTGACCGGCTCGGAGTACAACGCCCTGAAGTCTAGGCTTTCACCACTTCCCTATACCACCAATAACAGGTTGGTTTTCTGGAAAACTCATTGGTGTGTTTTGGCTAAACAAGTTCCCAGGGAGGCAAAGCCATGAACTTCATGTCACTTAGAGCTTTTTGATCCATAATTCTTTAAATTTCTGGAAATGACTGACAGGATAGACAAACAAAAGTAATGACAAAAGCATTTCTTATAGCTGTGTTCTTGAATACTAGCTTTCAGAAATAATAATGACCTTTTCACATGGTTACATGTCTAGCTCCTTTTAGAGTCTACAGGAAGCTTAGGCATACTTTGGATTAGCAACAAGTGTTCATCCAATGAACAGAGACTTGGGCTGATTCTGCATACCTAGAAGGTACCTGCTGTGCTCTGCAGGCCAAGCAATGCAACAATTTGTGTAACAATCCTGTGGCAAGGATGGCAAAGGGACCTTTGGAAGTAAATGTTAAATCTAGAGCCATTATGTGATGCAGATGCAGTCTGCTGCTAACCTATGGGAGGGTGTGATGGAAAGACGGGGACCTCATAACCAGATGGGAAGAGCTGTGTGCCCAAGAGTCTAGAATGAATGGAGGATGGCTGCCCCAACAGAGTATGGATTTGTCTTAAACTAATAGTTTCTGTATTAAGTTTTAATTGCTGCTATAACAATTACCACACACTTATTGGCTTATATGTAGTAGCAACACAAATTTACAGTCTTACACTTCTATAGGAAGGAAGTCTGATGTAGATCTCACTGGGCTAAAATCAAAGTATCTACAGAGCTGTATTTCTTCCTGGAAGCTCTATGGTAGAATCCTCTTCCTGTTTTTTTCTAACTTTTAGACATGGCCCACATTCCTTGGCTTTTGCTCCTCTTCTCCATCTTCACAGACAGCAATGGTAGGCTGAGTTCTTTTTCGTATCACATCACTTCTGCCTTCTCTTTTGCCTCCCTCTTTTACTTTTAAAAAAAGCTTATGATTACAGTTGGCTCACTTAACTTACAGAGGACAATCTTTCCATTTTAAGGTCAGTTTACTGGTCACATTAATTTCATCTTAGCTCCCTTTGCCTATGGTACCTGACAATTCACACGTTCTGGGGAGTAGGACATGGATGTGGATTTTTGGGGGGGAGGGATTTCTACATTCTGACTACTTTAGCTTGCTAAAACGTAAGATGACTGGGGAAAGGGGCATGTTCCAGTAAGGAATTCAGTCTTCTAAAATTGGATGTCTGGCTTAGAGGGACACTTTCCTTCCACTTGGCCAGTGAGGTATCCTTGGCAGTTGCAGTTGATGGCAGAGAAGAGAGGGTAGAAGGGCTGTTGACTGGTTGGCAGATGGGGAGAGAACACTTGCATCACACCTGGAAAGGCTGAAGATCCTTGTTGGCTGAGGACTCTTCACCCTCTAAGCACTGACTTACTTGAGTTGTCTCAAATGTTTGTAGAGAAGGAAGGTACTAAGTGTTTTTCCCTTAGTAGGGGAAATCCAAACTACTAACCAGGTCAGGCATAGAGAAAGGAATGGGGAGAAACGCTTTGTGTCTTAGTTAAACAAGTTGGAAATATGAGTTAAATATACCTTTGATTGAAACTGAGCCTCCCTCCAATTCCTTTTCCCTTTCCATTTTCTTGCCTTCCTTCCTTCCTTCCTTCCTTCCTTCCTTCCCTCCCTCCCTCCCTCCCGACTTCCCTCTCTCCCTCCCTCTCTCCCTTCTTCCCTACTTTCCTTTCTTAAATTTGTGCTGTCAATGTGCTTTGGGATCCCAAGATTACATAAGCACTAGTCTTCTCTAAATTGGTTGTGTGTCCTATCCATAGCGTCAAAGCCAGGTTCAATTCTAGCAGAAAACAGTCCATCCACATTTATATTATGAATAAGTTTCAAATTATTAAGGGAGTGCAAATAATTATAGCTACATGGATCACTTTAATAATGATAAAGTGTAGTTGTCAGTGTGCCTGTCACCCAGATAGAGTTCATTGTACACGTTAAGTGGAATTGTGCCCATGCCCTCCTCACCTCTCCCCGCTGTTTGACTTCCATTGAGTCTTACTTCCCTATATGCACATGTGTGCTTGTTAGTTAGAGCCAAGTTAATAGCGTGAAATATCTCTGCAAAAAACAAACAAACAAAAACAGCTATGAAACACTGAGGAAAGAAATTGCAGGTGATAGAAACAAATGGAAAAACATATCATGCTCACGAATTGGTAAGATCAACATTGTTAAAATGAACATTCACATTTTTAAACTTATTTTTATATTCTTCCAATGAGAGATAGAGTAGGAAGCAAAAAGAGCATGATGGGGGGTAAGGGAGATATAACAGAATGTTCTTAAAAAATTATGCTGTGGACTGTCAGAGGCTTTTGTTTTTTAAGTGAAGCCAAGTGGAAGTGGTTGACTGAGAGTTAAGAGGAGACTCATGTGACATTCTGGGTGAAGAGAAAGCCACAAGTCATTAGTCATCTAGCTGATATGACATAGATCACACAAGATGCTGGCCTGTGTATCACTAAAGGATTCTTATTTTTTTTTCCCCAAAGCAGACTAGACCTATCTCAGATGGGTTTACTGACTACCCTAATTCCTGTTGTTTTGGTGTCTGTATGGACGTAATGATCAACACAGCGGTACACTTGCCTGACATAAGTTGTCAGCTGTCGGAACAATTACTTTGAACAAAGGCATCATGGGCCCCCTGAAGGGAAGAGGAAGCCACAGAAAAACACATCAGAATGTGAAAATGAAGGTCACAGCTGCTACCCTGGGTACAGAGATCATACACCTTCATGAGACTGAGAGCATGAGAGGGACACAGGAAGAATATGCACCAGGAGACTCAACAACCTATGTACAAAGAGTAGAAATGTGGGTGTCTTAGATTCTCTTTTCCTTCCAATAGAGTCAGCTCTTTTAAGCAATCATCCTTGGAGAACAGTGTGGGATGTTTGTGTGTAAACTGGCTCACAGTGGAGATCTGCTACATAGATTTTCAATTTTTACGGTACTTTTTGAAGGCTCATCATATAAAAACAAAGTAAATGCAAAACATTAATATGCAAAGCATCAAATCTTTAGCAAGTGTCTTATCAAAATGAGCTATTGCAACATACAGTGGACTGGCAGAATTTAAAGGAAAGGTAGGTAGCTGCCGGATGAAGATAAATAAATAATAAACAACCTTTCAATAACAAGGGTCATTTCTGTGCTTCCAGTGTTCCTGGCTCTAGTTTGTCTTAAGTGTGTTCCATGAGGAGCTTTGCCCAAAGGCACTGAGAGTCTACAAAGGCAGCAAATTCCTTTTAAGTACTGGTACTCTGTCCTTTCCCTACAAAGTCCCACTTTCGTTGTTTGAGTGCTTCTTGCTTAACGCTTTTACAGCATCAGGCCGCCTCTGCGGATGTGCCCTCCCACTCCGTCTCTGATTTCCTTCTCTTTGTTGGGCAGACTCTTCCCCTCCTCTGGGTCCCTATGCTTCCCAGAGATCCCTGCGGGTAAGACATCTAAGCTTCCTCTTGCAGGCTAAGGCTCATGTCCTTTTCCATGGAAGAAACCAGAAATAGAAGGCAGATTATTGTTTGTATCCATGGCAATCTAAAGCATTAATTAATCTGACAGTGCTAACTATTTTTTTTTTTTTTTTTGCAAGTTCTTCCTGTTGTAGGCTCATCTGATCAAAACTGGAAAAAGAGGTTGGCAAATGATGCCTGGGTGTTAAATCCAACACACTGCCTGTTGTACAGCCAATGAGTTAAGGACCAACTTTACATTTCAAACGGTTGAAAATAATCAAAAGAAAAATAATATTTCAAGACACATGAAAGTTTATGAAATTCAAGTTTCTGTGTTTATAAATAAAGTTTTATTGAAACTCAGTTACTTTCATCAGTTTGTGTTTTATATAAAGCTGCTTTTGTACTGTATTGGCAGAGTTGGCCTAAAACATTAAAATATTCGCTATGTGGCCCTTTACAAAAAAAGCTTGCCAGCCCCTTAAATAACCAATTTTTAGATTTACCTATTAGTTAGCCAATGACCTAACAGAAAATAAAATTTTCCCAGGTAGAAATGATATTTCTTATCATTATTATAACAATAGTGGTTGGCACAGTGAATGACATATAGTAGCTACTCAACAGATATTTGTTGCAAAGATTTACAATGATCCAGCTTACATAAAACTTTTAGATATCTATCATGTAATATCTTCTTTGGGAAACTTTTCTAATAGACAAGAGATTCATATCTTTTCTCCTTAACTTTTCTCTTCCCTGTGTACATACCATGAAACATATATACTTAGATTGTAATCTATTTTTTACCTAATCACTAAAATTTGGAATGTGTCAAGTTTTCCATAATGGGGGATTTTGTTTTTAAAATTATATATTTTCTCAGAGGCTATGTACTGATTATATATTATTGGGTGCAAACTACCCCACAATTGGTGATTTAAAGTAGTAATACTTTTTTTTATTGAGACAGAGTCTCACTATGTCACCCTCAGTAGAGTGTTATGATGTCACAACTCACAGCAACCTCAAACTCTTGAGCTTAAGTGATTCTCTTGCCTCAGCCTCCCAAGTAGTGGGACTATAGGCACCTGCCACAACGCCCAGCTATTTTTTTGTTGCAGTTGTCATTGTTGTTTAGCTGGGCTGAGGCCGGGTTTGAACCCACCAGTCTTGATGTATGTGGCCGGCACCATAACCTCTGTGCTATGGGTGCCTAACCTAAAATAATAATACTTTTATTATATGATATATTTTTGTTGGTTAGGAATTCAGGCAGGGTTTAGCTGGGTGATTCTTCTGCACCACATGGTATCCATAGGAGTTACTTAGTGGTTTTCAACTGGTCTTTAGGCTGCTCTGGTGAGTTACATGTCTTCTGCCTTACTAGGGATGGCTGGAAGAGAGGACTTAGCTAGGCCCTTCCCCTCTCCATGTAGGCTCATGGCCTCACCATATGCTTTCTGTAGCAAAGCAGCCAGACTTCTAACATGGTAGCTCAGAGCTCCAAGAGACTAACGTGGAAACTTCTAATTCTATAGAGTTAAGGCCCAGAGATGCCAGAATGTCATTTCTACCACACTATATTTTTCAAAGCGATTACCAATCAGCTTAGATTTAAGGGGAAAGGAAATAGACTTCACCTCTCAAAAGGAAAAGAATTTCTGGTCATTTTTTATCTGCCATAGGCTGCTTCTAGGTTGAGTTTTAACTTCATTTATTCCAGCTAAGAAGAAGCATCTCCCTCAGTGCTCCTAACACATTATCTGTTATAAACTGGTTTTATGTTTTTATCTCGGGGCTATGAAACTGTACTTGTCTAAGCAAGGAGAGACCAGCTCAGGCTGGGCAGAGTTATGAAGGAATAGCCGCAATATATAGGGGACCATTTTCAGAAAGTGCTTCTTCCCCAAACGAACAGTCCACCCTGCCTCCTAAGATACTTCAAAGAGGAGCAGAGAGGAAGTCTGTGGGCTAACTCTGAACTTCAGCTGTCTAGGAGGGAAGTCCTAAATTATATTCCCATATACTATACTGAGTGACATCTTACATAATGTAATCTGGAAGATACACTAGTTTCTGTTTTTTATTCATTGGAAAGAAAAATCAGCCTTTGTCCCTCCCTGTATAGAAAGGAGGTTGCTGAAGGATACATAAGCCAAGATAATGTCAACTCACGGCCTGGTTTTTCTCTTCCCTGCCATCTTCCATTCTTTGGAGTATTGCTGGGATGCTGTTCTTTTTTTTCTATTAAAAAAATAAGGTCTATTTTGCTAAAGATGATTTTGTTTAGGCTAATTCACTGACCTGAAGATTAGAAACCAGAGATGTATAACCATCCAAAAGTATGCCTTCTTCCTGTGACTGTATAAGGAAGGTGGATGATCGCAGTATTTTCTTCAGAAGTAATTTTGGAGGATTTTCTTGGCTTATAGAGTTTTTGAGAGAAAATCTAGTTGCTTATAACACAGAATAAGAATGCCTATGAAAAACACACAAGATATACATATTATTTCAATATATCAGAACTGTATTGGTATGGAAGGCATTCTTCATCAACTAGGTAGGACAATCCTTTTGCTATGTTTTTATAACTAGTGAGATCAGCAAAATATAGCCATATGTGAATTCACCAGCTAAAGGAGAATTCCAGAGCCTTTTGCTGCCCTGGGTCTGGTTTTATAACTATATTTCCTTTTCTTGGAGTTCTAGGCCACAACTTGGCAAGCAGTTGCTTTTTCTCTGAGCCGCGTGGGGGATTTGTTTTCTTCTCCCACGGCTGACAGCTGGCAGTGTCCTTGTGCATTTCCCTTGGTGGTCAGAGCTGTTACTCACTGAAGCTGCTGTGGGTAACGTTGAGATGCCTAAGCCTATCGGCACCATTAGAGATAGACCCCAGTACTTACTCGTTCTTTAAAAAGTGATATGGGGTTGTGGGGCTTGGTTATAAATTTTTTTGTAGGCAATCAGAAGATCTGGAAGTTTTCACATAAAGAAAGCAAAGGGTGTGTCTTAGTGATAAAATTAGGCTCATACTTTTTTCTTTTCTTTTGCTCTCTGGTACAAAGAGTCATCAGAGATAGGACTTTTCCTGGTGAAGCAGTTACTCAAAATTGAGGCCAAAAGAGGAAAACCGGTCTGCGGTTTCTATCATTGCTGGCCATGGTGGGGGTGTGTGTGTATTTTGCAAACTTTGAACATGCAGTTGAGCCTGTACTTTTTGTGGCTTGTCTGATCTCAACTTTGTGTTGAGTCCTTTCATTGGCTGCAAATGAACTTGGCTCTATTATTATCAGACACAATAAACAGAGATAATACAAACTTTTGAAAAATGTTTTTTAATGTAGTGGAGAGATAAACCATGAGTAACTTTTCTTCAGAGACCTGGAAATCTTATAGGGAGGGGAATTCTCTAAGAAGCACTTTTTACCTTTTGTTTCTTCATGGCAGATTTGAGAGTAACAAGGTACTATCTTGACATTGCTTTTCATAGTCCTTAAGCTGCCTTTTTCTTTAAAAATATTGTTCCTACAGTTGGTAGGTTCTTTTCACTAACTCACTACTGAATTATTCATAATCACTACCACTGTTCTTCAGTTAAGCAACTTTGGAAATCCCCTCCAACATCCTTTCTTGCTAAATCTATCTCTGGTTGCCCACCTACGATATTTTTTTCCTAATCTGGTGAGCCATCTCCGAGTTAATTTAGCACATGCAGCATTTCCTAGTTTGACATGGTTGCATACTGCACAATTGAAAAAAAAAAAACAGTTTCCACTAGGACAGTGGCCACAGATTGCCTCAAAAAGGAACAATTAAAGTTACATGGGCTCTGAGGAGCTATTATTTCTTCTTTGGAGTGTAAGTAGTTTGAAGGCTAATAACTAGGCATTTTATCCAAACCTTTCCTGGTTCTTCAAGGGTCATTGGCAGGATGGTTTTTAGATCCCAGTCTTCTAAACAGGCAAATATTGCTGTCTATTCTCCTGAAATGTAAAACAAAGGGGAAATATGGACCATTTTGGCCCAATTCTCTTTCAGCTTCTTATGGCACCCCAGCATCCCAACTCATCACCTTGGCACTAACTTGGAGCCCAGTCCTGCAGAACTTTGCTATCTGCTGGTGGCAATAAGGTCCCTGCAGACTAGGCCTGACTGTGTTTGAAGTGATTCCTGAAGACTTAAAGGACAAGGTTCTAAGGTTAACCTTCCACTGGTGTAATTTCCTATTGTACTTTAGGACAGCATCTCTTTGAATCACAAGTGGGTAACCTGGACAGAATCTTGACTCAGAGTAGAAACATGAAAAATTTAAATTTTGCTAATTTACTTATGGAAATGTCTATCTGAGGTCTGACCAGTTGGCCATGTGTGACAGTTAAAGATAAAATACAGGGAGTAACTTATGATCAAACTGACCTAAAAACATAAACATAGTCCAGACTGCTTGTGGCCAGCCTACTAGCTTCTTTTAGAGTCTAAGGCCGTTATAGCTTTTTGGTCTTTTGAATGTGATATCTAGCACTGAGGAAGGACAAATTCTATTTAAATGGTTGGAATGGTTACTGCTCTTTTTCAAGTCCAGGTACTAAGACAGAATTAAATACTTTTCCTTGCTATAGTGCTACACTTAACTTTTGTATTTTCATATTATTAAAAAAATTATGCTTTATTGTCTACCAACTTCCAAAATAAATTAGAAGCAAAATACAATGTCTCATGTTGATGCCTCTGTTGTGAAATCTTCCTTGCAGAGAAATGGTAGATTTTGTCCCAGAAAATTGCTTTTTCTAATATATATTACATAAAGAATACTGCATATGTGCCAAACCCTACAATTCCGCTTTATACTGCCTTATTAACTATGTGTACATGTTTCCCAGAATTTGCAAATCAGAACTTTTCTCTTTTTCTCTCTCTCTAATACCAAAGCAATAGTTTCTGTTACAGTTCCCAGCCTTCTCGTTCATTTAAGCTCTTTACCTCATGAAATGGATCTCCATGTTTAGTGTCTTGTATTGGTATCTTTCTGTGGTTTTCTAAGTAACATATATGTGTGGTAGTTGGGCATAGTTCATGAAATTCATTAATGTGTTGGCTGTTTTCAAACTGGTGATTTTCAGCCTGAAAGGCCCAATTGCCTTGCCTCTGATTGACAGACCCTCTGATGACTTTAGACATGGTGAGTGAGTTTCTCCCAAACTACCGCCAAGGAGCAGCTCTCCCCAGAGGCCACCCACTCAGGGACGTCTGAGGTACTGAGCTACTGAGCTTTTACTGTTAACTATTTCTCAATGTAGTAAAAGACTTAGTTTACAAATCCAAGCTAAGATTTTAAACTTTGGGAATTTCATGCATGTTTACACATGCAAACGTGTATTTTTTTGGTACCAGGCTATCAAAAGGCAGCTCAAACACCTTGCTTTCATAGGTCCTAGTTTGGGGCATTTATAGTTTCTCCTATACTTAGCAATATGTTCTCTTTTCTTAAAATGGCTTCTCGTTGCCTGTAAAACTCCCAACCACCCTACTGCCATTCACACCTGTCCGTCTGGTAGATATGAGAAGCCATTGCTTACCTTTAAATACTGGAAGATTAAAAAACCCTCCTCTTGGTTTAGTGAAAAATCTCTTCTTCATTGTTTTGAACTTACTGTACATTAATCTTCTTTCTTAACTCTTTCTTCTCTTCTCACTTTAAAAATCTATATTCCTTAAAGCAGAGATTTAGACTGAATTTTAAACTCCTAAAATCTTACTAAAACTGTGGAAAAATTACACATATGGGTTACTTTTCCCTAGCCCTATTGTTTCCTGAGCAGTACAAGTGCTCTCCTCTGCTTACCACTCCTCTGACCCTCAACCATGGAACAGAAATTCGCCTTCGAGTTTCTTCAGTTGCTAAAATGTTACAGAATTTGACTTTAGGTTCCAGGTTGTGGCCTTCTCTGGGGAAGTATACTGAAAAAGGACATTTCACATTAGAGGTATACTAAAAATGTCAGCTTTCTATACCGAAATTCATCTCTTCAGGTCTATAAAGTAATTTATTTGCCCCTTTCCCCAGTTGTTGTGCTGTAATTGGGTTATAGCTTTCACGTGAAAGCTATAAATTAGTTTTATAGTAGGGCTGAGTACATTGGATACTTTTTCTTCCATTCTTGGGATAGTTTGCTAAGAAGAATATCTTACCTCTTTTTCAATACTAAATATGATTAGTTTTATTCTTAAGAATAATAAACTATAGCTACATGTGTATGTAGCACATAGGTATTTATATATATCAGGCACATACATGTTTATATGTATAATATACAGAATCTTCTATATGTATGTGTTTGTATATTTTTTTACAACACAACTAAGAAATAGATTCTTCCCATAAAAGAGTTATCATTACCATCCTCATTAATTACTTGTGAAATATCTACTCTACACATTGTGATGAGCAATTTTAAGCATGATGGGGAACGCAAAGGATGGTATAAAGATGATGTACCCACTCAGGGTGCTTGAATTTGAGTTGTGCAGACAGAAACCTGATTCACAAAGATTTCAGCAACCACCCAGACAGGGCAGTATGAGGATCAAGTGTCTGGAGAAGATGCCTTAATGCCATGCCTGTGCCCACCACCGATGCTCTGTAGGGTCTTCACTTCTCTGAGAAGAAGGGACTAAAGGGCGGGGCGAGGTGGTGGCAGGGGATGATTCCGGAGCACAGGGGTCTGAGGAGGGGATGGAGGAGGAGATGACTGTCTGACATGTTCTTTGATTTTCAGAGAAGCCAGGACAAGTTTGAATATGCAGATGAAAGAAATAGTTTAGTAGGAGGAGCTCTGTCTTTGACCTTGAGTTGCGTGACCTCAGGCAAGTCACTTAATGTTTTCGAATGTTAGTCGCTATCCTTGTAAAATGAGAGTTAGTTTACTCTTTGAAATAGGGACAAATTCTGAGATCAAAAGTTAGCAGAGAAAGCCTTCACAATTAACTTTTGAGACCGAAACTATATAGTCTGCTTCCTGCTCAGTAGTTCTAAGGTACTGTCAGTTTATACTCAGGACTGAAGGATGGTCTTTTACAAGGCTCTAATATACGTGCTGAGAAACACAGTGAAACAGAATGGGTAAAAGTAGGTAGCATGGATAATAATACGCTTTAGGGAATTGGAGAACTTTTTAAGAGCTTAGTCAACAAAGTGATAGAATCTGAAGTATAAATTTATGATTATGTTATCTTCTGAATGTTATTATGATATGATACAGTGAGTATCCCAGCCTGTAGCTTTCAAGCTAAGTCATACTAAGGTACACAAGGGATTTGAGTGTTAGGTTACAGTAATGACGGTTGTGAGAGCTCCATTAAACATCTCTGCTTTCCCCACTGGAGAACCCGAATTCAGTACGAAATAGGCAGCAATGAGTAAGGCTTGAAGGAAATAGAAATGAACAGCAATGCTCATGAGGAAATAAAATGAGGCAGCACGCACCTGCAGGAGCTCAAGGCTTACGGGGAATGAGGAGTCATCTGAAAATGTGCCGGGGAGGAAATGCGTTGTGAGAAGAGCCTTGGAAGAGAGACATGTATGAGTCACAGCCGTGGATCAACTCAGTGGGGACCTGAAAACCATGACGTGCAAAACTCTAGGAGTTCAGTTCTGCTATTTGGCACTATATGGTGATTATAGTTAGCAATAATGTATTGTACATTTCAAAATAACTAGAAGAGAGGATTTGAGATGTTTCTCATACACGTAAATTGTTAAGTGTTTAAGGAGGCAGATATGTAATTACCCTGATTTGAATGCCACACATTGTATATACTGAAATATCACTCTGTTCTCCATAAATATGCACAATTAAAAAAAGGTAAAGAAAAATGTAACAAGGATCATGGCTTTGGGGATACTAAGATCTTCAATTCTCACTTTTGGTTCACATGGAGAAGTTTTCTCTGTTCCCCCCATATGACTGGGGAAATAGAGTAAACTTACACACATTTTTTAGGTAAGTTGAGGGAATTTTTTTTTTTTATATTATGGAAGTCAGTTGTCCCAAGCCAAAAAAATAACCTACCCTAAGCCTATCTTTAAATGTTTGAAAACTTGAGTCTCAAAAATAGGTGCAAATATGAAGTAAAATCCAAATTTCCAGTAATTAGGAAATTTAAATGAAAACAACATTGAGATAGTATCCTTTCGTGGATCTGATTTGGGGAAAATAATCTTTTGTCGGCTCTTGTCTTTCTTTCAGAGGTTTT
The DNA here is from genome assembly GCA_963574655.1 of Perodicticus potto. Classification (NCBI taxonomy): domain Eukaryota; kingdom Metazoa; phylum Chordata; class Mammalia; order Primates; family Lorisidae; genus Perodicticus; species Perodicticus potto. Next base: position 51,613 of record CAUYRH010169073.1, read on the forward strand.
TTTGTGGACATAGGGGCATGCCCTGTCCCTGCACATGTCAGATGGAGAGTGACTGAAAGACAGTGCCTGGGAGTACCAAGTGTTGGTGAATAAACAGCTTACCTCCCTGGAACAATTCTTAGTTGTGTTTTATGTGGCCTCTCTGGATGTCATTGGAATGGTTGAGATCCAGTTGCTCATAAAGTCGGGTGACCAATTTATCTCAGATTTCCAGGAACTGTCCTGGGTTTAGTATTAAACATTTTGTGTCTTAGGACCCACTCAGTCCATGGAAACCTGGGTAATTGACTGCCCTACAAATAGAGGTCATTGGCAAGTCCGAGTGCTCTTTATTAGTTTTCCTCATTCTAGCCTCACTTCCCTGCTGCCTTACGGTGATTTCCGGGATTAACGTTTTAAAAAACTACACATGCTTTGTGACTCATGATGGGGCCATGTCTTGATGAACCATCCTAAATTGAAAATAGTGTAAGTTGGCTAGGTACGGTGGCTCAGACCTGTAATTCTAGCACTCTGGGAAGCTAAAGCAGTGAGCTTAGAAGTTTAAGATGAGCCTCAGCAACAATGAAACCCAGCTCTACCAAAAATAGAAAAGTTAGCTGGGTGTAGTGGTGGGTGCCTGTATTTCCCAGCTACTCAAGAGGCTAAGGCAGGGCGATGTCTTGAACCCAGGAGTTGGAGGTTGCAGTGAGTTAGGACGATGTCACGGCAATCTACCAGAGACTCTCAAAAAAAGAAAAAAAATACCATAAGGTGAAAATGCAGTTAATACGTCTAACTGACATCATAGTTTAGTCTCGCCTACCTTAAATGTGCTTTAGAAAGCTTACGTTAGATTATAGTTGGGCCGATCATCTGACAATATGAAGTATTGGCTATTTACTCTCTGACGATGTGGCCAACTGGGAACTGCTCACTGCTGCTTCCCAGCCTTGCCAGCATGCCGTCCTGTTTTCTTACCAATGCCAATAGCCTCTGCACAATCGTGAGGTTGAAAAATCATGAGTGAAACCATTTTAAGTTAGTGATCATCTGCATGGCATTCCCATTTTTGTCTTAGGACTTGCTTTCAGGGGAAGCCAAGCCAAGTCAGTTCAGAACATCCAGGCTTGTGAGGGAAATGGACAGATTCGGCTTGCAAGGCTTCCTCTGGTAACAATACCCAAAGGAGCACAAAGACATAAATATGAAAATGCTCTCTGAAAATGTTCTGTTTTATATAATAAAAATTATGACACCTGTCAATATGTCTGTCAAAATGTCTATCAACAGAGGCATGTTTAAGCAAATTACAGTATAAACATCCTATGAAACACTATGAACCTAATTCAAAAGGATGAGGTTGATCTGTGTTTAACGGTAAGAAAGAGGTTTAAGATACATGTATATTGGTAAGCAGAGAAAATCAAATGAAAAAGACATGTTTTTTATGCTCTGTCTACATCGGCTATTTGTTTTTGTCTTCCTAGAGACACACACATGCAATTGAAATGGTTAGCACTGTGGAGGGAGATGGCTCAAGGCTGGATGTGATACCAAAGAATTTATATAGAAAATTACTTTTATTTTATTTAATTATTATTATAACCTTTTTTTTTACAATGGGCACATATTATCTTTAAAATTAAGAAAAACAAATGCAGTATGTTTGGAAGTGAACGTTAAAAATATTCTTTTATTTATTTATTTTTTTAGCAGAGTCTCATTTGGTCACCTTATAGAGTGCTATCGCATCATAGCTCACACCAACCTCGAACACTGGGCTCAAGCAGTCCTCTTGCCTCAGATTCCTGAGTAGCTGGGACTTCAGGCACTGAAACAGTGCCTGGCTGTTGTTTTGTTTTGTTTTTTTTTTAGAGATGGAGTCTCACTCTTACTCAGGATGGTCTTGAACTCCTGACCTCAAGCAATCCACCTGTCTCAGCCTCCCAGAGTGCTAAGATTATAGGTGTGAGCTACCTCCCCAGCCCCTAAAGCATTCTTTAGCATTTTAATTTACCTTAAACCCCACTATCAGTACTGGCAGCAAAACTTAGGAATTTGAGCTGCATGTTCTTCTGTCTCACCTATGTCTGTGCATGTGTGTCATGACTGTGTAAGTATCAAAGTAATCTAAAAAGTCATTCAGTAGAGAAATGAGTTGTTAACACCATTGTTTTATATACAATTGCTTGTTCATCTAGGAAGATGAGAAGAGTCACATGACAGAAAATATATTTCACACACTTGTTAAGTTTTCATAAGAAAAAGAAGGAAAATCATAATTACAAGGGTGAACAGGAAATTAAAATCCACTATAAATGTATTCCTAAACCTCCTTTTTTGTTGGTTTGTTTCTTTATTCAGGAAATTAAATGATAGTGAATGGCAAAGATTTTTAAAATCTCAAGTGTTTGAGAGAAAGTATGGCATTGACTTAGGAGAAGACTATGGCAAAAGACGCTATTGTTAAGAGGACTGAATAGATTTGTGAAAAACCAACCACTGGAAAGAGCCAACTCATTGTTTTCTATCGTTTCTTTTTAATAGAGTTCTTATGAGTATGGATGGGTTTGAGAGATTATCTACTGGCTATTCTAGTGAATTTAGTGATAAAGTGAGAGAGACATGGGGTTGGTGGGAAGGACTGTGACTCCTGCTGGGCAAAGGAGGAGTCACGGTCCTTCACTTTCTGTAGACTGAGAATAATTATATTATAGTTTCTCTGAGGACAAAATAAGAGAACGTACGCCAAATTGCTTAGTTTAGCAACAATAGTCACATAGATTTTTATTAGTCTACTTCTTCTTTTTTTTTTTTTTTTTGAGACAGAGCCTCAAGCTGTCACCCTGGATTGAGTGCTGTGGTATCACAGCTCACAGCAACCTCCAATTCCTGGGCTCAAGTGAGTCTCCTGCCTCCGCCTCCCAAGTAGCTGGGACTACAGGTGCCCGCCACAACGCCTGGCCATTTTTTTGATTGTAGCCGTCATTGTTGTTTGGCGGGCCCGGGCTGGATTCGAACCCGCCAACTCAGGTGTATGTGACTGGCGCCTTAGCCTGTTGAGCCACAGGCGCCGAGCCTATTAGTCTACTTCTACATTTTACAACTCTTGTGTTGGAATGAATAACAATAAGATAGCAAAAAGATAACAGAGTTCAGGAATATATCATTTCTGGAAACCTATTCCTAAAAATCTTTAACATGATCAATGTGCCTGGCAGATATTTATGGAAATTCAAGTGGAACAAATAGGCTGACATTGACAAGTAGCAGCAAATAATGCCTATTAAACTTCCCTGGGTCCCTTCACTCAAGTGATATTTACTATCAACCATGCTTCATGCAGTTATAGATGCTAAGGATAGACAATTTTCAGGAAAACAGAGCTTCTATCCTAACTTCTTATATTCTAGTGTAGATGGAGACCTTGTTTAAAAAAAAAAAACAAAACAAAACAGCTTAAAATTCCAAGTACAATGCTAATACCTGGAATCAATCCATCCTTTTTCCTACTAAAAGCTCTTTGTTTGTGCCTTAAAAACATGGGATTTTTTCAAACCTTAAAAATATGGGGAAATTTTGTTCATATTTCAAGTTCTATTGAATTATTGCCCTCAATTTGGGGTTATCAGGGGAGTCTTCAGAGAAAACAACTTTTGAGTTAATCTTTGAAGAATGTGCACAATTTCTCTAGAGAGTGAAGAAGGATATGGTTTTTCTGGGCTATGGGAAGTGGGGCAAATCAAGAGTGAAAGGATGAACCTGGAAGTTCTCAATCATGTATTATCACTACCCAAATTCTCTGTGCCAGTCTGTCTTTACCCTCTCTCTCCCCAGCACTAATTGAAGTTGGAGATACTGGTGGAGCTGATTCTACTCACTCTTAGGTGGCATCTGACAAGGCAGTGTCAATAAAATTAAACTGGTAATCCTCCAAACTCCAAAATTCTGGGGTCTCAAATATTCTGTGATGTCTGAAATTTCCATCATTAAGATATGGCTTCAGGTCAAGTCATGAAGGGCACTCTCCTACCTATATTTATAAAACTGGGGTGGTGCTTGGGTTAATGAGCAAGATGATAACTTTTACCCTGAGATAACTCACTGAAGTTGAATTAGGAGATATTTCTTAGATATGAAAGTAAAAAGGAGCATTGGGCTAAAGCAGTGGTCCTTGGCTTGGAATTCCTGAACTCACTGGCGTTGCAGTGAGTACAATAATAATGTCGATTATAATAATGCCAGTCTTACTATAGTAACAAAAACAGAAATAAATCAGGATTCATTGTGTACCTGTGTTTTACATACATTAATAATTCATTTGATTGTCACTATGCTGTCTGGGGTTGATTTTAGTACTCTCACCTTATAGACAAGGAAACCGAGACTTGAAATGGTTAAGTAATTTGTCAAAGATCATAGATTCAGTTAATGACATAGCTAGGATCTGAATTATCAGTGTGACTCCATACCCCGTGACTTGAGGACATCGGGTCACCAAGGTGACAATCAAAACAAACATTGCTTAAATCATACTTTTATGTGCATTCAGATCTGAATATGTAAGTTGATCTGTCTGAATGAGGAGTAGGTAGCACAGAGACGTGGGCCCTGGTCCCATCTGTGGCCTGACTGGGGATGAGTTATGGATCCCAGGGCTGCCTCAATGCCAGGGTTTCTTGCTTTGGGGTTTCTGTGGTGGATTATGATCTGCAGTGGTTTTTCTCCTGGTTGTGTGTACTCTGTTCATAATTGCTGCTGAAAGCTTGCTTGTCCAGCTTTGCCAGTTTATTGCTATGTTTAAACAACAGGGCTGGGAAAGAAAGTTGGATATAGTTCTGATTAGGGCATTCCATGAAGAAGTAAATTTTAGTCTATGTTGGGTTGATTTTATCAATTAAAAGCAGGTTATGTAATAGCCACCCTAGATAGTTACTCCAGTACCAAGGTTCTTAACCAGGTATAATTTTGGCCTCCTGGGCAGTGTCTGCAGACATTTTTGAGGGGGATAGGTATGCTTCTGTCATCCCGTGGGTAGACACTGCTAGCAGTGCTGCTACATATCCTACAGTGCACAGGACAACTACACAGCAATTATCTGACCCAGAATATCCATGGTGCCAAGGTCGAGAACCCATGTGCTAAGAAGAAGCTTTGGAAACAAATACAATTTTTACAAAATTTTCTGTATGGAAGTCAGAGGAAAATGAATATATTTTTATGCCCTCTGTAAAGTTATCATTCATTCCTGCATAGTAGTCATCACGCAATGAAATGATGCTTACTCACCTTGAAGGTATTATTACAGTGGGGTTTTTGTAAGATGCATGGTGCTATATGTGTTTCCTGAAAGCAGAGATCGGGGATTTTGGATTCTGGATCACTCTCATCCTGGGTTTAAGAGCAGCAAGAATATACTTAAAGCCAGCTTTATCCCCTACATGGCTTTTAGACAAAAGAAATCCAGTTTCTTCTGGTTAATTTGACATTGACTCATTTGCACCTCATTCAGCTGTTCACGGGCATGAATGATAATGGGCAAGAGCAGGAAAGGGAGGTCATGCTGGGGTCATGTGGCCAACACATGAGAGCAGCTTTACGGTAACATCAGGAGTCCGTCAAAGATGCCCTTTCCTTTCATAAAATAATAGCAGAATCAGGTGATAAAAATTTCCAGGCAGTTTGCTTGTCTTCCCTGTTTCTAGAGCACGCTGTTCTTAAAAAACTCAAAAAGAACTCTTGGTATTTTATTCTTATAATACTTCCAGATGAAATATCTCTAATGGGAGTTAAATAGATAATTGTTAAATAATTATTTCTTTACTAACTCATATATGTCATCTACGTTCTATAATCTACCTATATAGTACTTTGACAAAATGAAATCCTAATTCTTTTGTCTAAACCACTCACATTCATCGCCCCTTGCCTGAAGGCCCTATTTCTGAATCTTTCATCATATTCCTGGAGGGCTTATTATAAAAGCAAATTGTTGGGTCTTCCTCCTCAGGCTCTTAAATCAGAATCTCAGGAAGGAGGGTTCCCAGGAATTTGTAGTTTTTAAAAGATTCCTAGGTGACTTTTATGGGCTGCACATTTTGACAACTGCCAGTATGGTGAGGTTGGCCTCCTGTCAGCTTGTTTTAATGCGTGATCCCAGCTGGTCTGGAGGATAGTTTAGTTTTTTCCACATCAGATGATTGTCTTACTCGAATAACTGCCTGTTCTCCTTGGTCTTTGGTTATCCACAGATAAAATACAAATGGTGATCTCACCAATATATCACAAGACTGTTCAGAAAATTAGATTCACAGTGCTATTAAGGAAAGAGCACACAGACATTTGGCATATGTATTTTTGGGGAGTATTAGCTAGAGGAAAACATATATGTCTCCATGAGGAACCCAAATACTTTAATTAGTCTTTGCCTCATAAGAGCATTTGCTTTATTGTAACAGCAAACATACATTGCTAAAATTGGAGTATGTTTTATGATGTTTTAGTAGACACTTGTGTGCTTTAATTCTCACCCTGACAATTCTTTTTTTTTTGTTTTTGAGACAGAGTCTTACTATGTTGCCCTTAGTAGAGTGCCAGTGTGTCACAGCTCACAGCAACCTCCAACTCTTGGTCTTAAGTGATTCTTTTGCCTCAGCCTCGCAAGTAGCTGGGACTACAGGCACCTGCCACAATGCCTGTCTGTTTTTTGATACAGTTGTCATTGTTAAGCAGGCCTGGGCCGGGTTCGAACCCGCCAGCCTCAGTGTATGAGGCCAGTGCCCTAACCACTTGAGTAAGAGTGCTGCCCGACCCTGACAATTCTTTCTTTTAATTTTTTTTTATGACCCTAACAATTCTTAAAAGATGCATATTTGTAAAGTATTTGCTTCATATCAGTTCTCTTTTGGGTATGATTTTCTTAATAACAATTTCTAGGATCATTAGGGCTAGAAATAAGAAGGTACAATAGCTTATGGTGGGTGAAAGAATCAGGATAGGTTCACAAGCATCATACAGTCCTTGGGCTCCCTGCCAGGACAGACTGAAGCGAATGCCTCTTCAGGGAGGGAGAGTTGGGCCAATGTTAGCATATTTCCATAATGCCACCTAGTCTTGCTTTAGAAGGACTGAGGATTTGACAGCTTCTAATTTTGTATTTTAAGCACCAGTAATTCAAGCTATAATAATGGTCCTGGGATTTTTATTTTTAATAATTTTATTTTTATTTTTAAATTTTATATAAGATTTCAAAATCATGGTATTTTGAGGCTCAGGGCTGAAAAAATGAAAGTTTCTGATAAAAAGATACCTAAGAGGTCTGCTGCTTCTTATTGTTTTTTTCTCACTTTAAAAGACTCTTTTCTTTTTACTTTGACAGCTATGTTTGGCTTGATAATTTGAAGACCTAACTAATTAGGGTACCCTGAACGTACCGTGTGCTTTCTGAGCATGCGTCAAGAAATCACTACGGTGCCTCAGAGGAATTTCTTTTCTGTGGATTCAGGAATAGTCTGTTCCGGCAGCACTCCGTGTAGAAGGAAACCAAGTCCACCATGGCCTGCAGGGTCCCTGAGTCCAGAAGCCTTCACTGCCCTGGGAACCATTCTCGGAGTCCTCTTCTCCACTTTGCTCCCAGCCGGGCTGTGCAGGGCAGTGGCCGAGGACACACACTGTCCGAATCCCTCCTGGATGATGTTGGTGGTGAGGATCGTGAGGTCTGCTGTCCTTGGACATCAAATGAAGTGCTGAAACAGGAACTGACTGACTCGGTGCCCAAACCATGAAGAATACAGACACGCAATCCTAGACACTAGGGTTTGTGCAGGAGAAAAGGGGACCACAGCGTACCCCTCTGGGGGCCATCTGCCAAACAGGACATATAAACCAATTATGTGAATGCATTTAGGAAAAAGCCTATTAAGAACGACAGTAAAATATTAAAAATGCCACACTGACCAGCTATGCTTTGTCTTCAGGCCAGCGATGGCCACTGGCCCCACATTCGCTGTCTATGCTAATCATGGCCAAAGTTAGCATGTGGTAACCTCTCTGCAACCTCACAACAGTCCCTGTGGTAGTTTCTTACTATCGTCCCCCTTTTACAGGGGAGCACACTGAGGCTTTAGCAATATTAATCCTCTAAGACCACACAGATTCAGTTAGTCTTGACTCTGACCCAGGGTGTCCAGCTTGCCTGGGGGATGTTCAGTGCTGCCCCAGGCAGAGCAACTGCAGAAACCTGCAAACAGGCAACTGTGAGTGAGCTTCCCTCATTCCTTCGGTGGGGTTATTTTAAGAAACAATTGACTATCATCATTTAGGAGCTGGCAGCTGGGAGTGCAGGCCCTAAAAGATAAAGAAACCATCCAGAATCTTTTATTTGTAGCTAGAGGAGCTAAGTTCTATTACCAAACACCTGCCAGTCCCTCACATCTCCAGAGCTAAACAGACAGGCAGTGTTCATTCATTTGATTCTCAGAGGGCTAGAAAAAAACAAGAACATTTGGTTATTCCATACTATTTGACATTTTGCCCCATCCCACTTTCTCTGTTGCATATTTCTATATTGGTCTGTCTCAGTACTGCCTACTGGGGTAAGGAGTGGGGTGGGAATATGCCTACCTTATTTCTGGGGTGCCCAAGTCCATATTCAGAGGGGTGCTCATCTGTGATGATGCCTTGACTGGTTTCCTCATGGATGCCCCAGTGGACTTTAGACCCAGGGTGCTGTTTGTTCACTCCCTTCCATTCTCCTGATTTGCCATTACTGACTTTAGACCTAGGGTACTGTTTGTTCACTCCCTCCCATTCTCCTGATTTGCCATTACTGACTTTAGACCCAGGGTGCTGTTTGTTCACTCCCTCCCATTCTCCTGATTTGCCATTACTGACTTTAGACCTAGGGTACCGTTTGTTCACTCCCTCCCATTCTCCTGATTTGCCATTACTGACTTTAGACCCAGGGTGCTGTTTGTTCACTCTCTCCCATTTTCCTGATTTTCCATCACTTCTAGACGGGTGCCTGCCTTTCCTTAATCATGTATTTCCTACTCAGCCATGATGAAATTACTGCTTGTATTTCCTATTCAACCCCTGAAACTTAGATCTAATCTGTTAGAACAACAATATTCACATTTCCTATTTGTTTCTTCCTGAATCAGCCCTATATAATCATACCTTCAGCCTTTCCCCAACAGTGAGGATTCTGTGGCATCTATGCCAGCTAAACATGGATGTTTTTATTTTCATTTCTTTATCTACCCATGGCTTTAAAATCAAACTTGATCTGGACTTTTTTTTTTGTTTGTTTTTTAAAAAGTGAACAGTTTATTAAGAATTAAACAAAGGTATGATGTGATACAGTACAAGCAAGACACTCAAGATAGGTATAATAGTACTACTCACACAAAAACTTAAATTTCACCTCAAAAAAATTACAAGACAACAGAGAAAGCAA